>JAJIZL010028819.1:71258-84404 GCA_023969395.1 Amblyomma maculatum
AGCAGACCTGCTTGCCGCCGTGGGGGAGCTCCTGGGGAGATGTCTGGAGGTACGCGGGCTTGAGGCGATCTAAAGAGACGACCTCTTCACGACCATCCAGCACGATTTTCGCGGACTTTGTCGTCCTGTTGAGGACGCGGTACGGGCTGTCGTATGAGGGGGTAAGAGGCGCCTTTACATCGTCTCACCTAAGAAACACATGCTCGAGGAAGCAAGGTCTGGCTGCGGAAAGACTTCATGGGCCGGTGAGCGAGGCGGCACAGGGCGCAGATGCTGAAGACAGTCTTGTAGGCGATGAAGGTATTGTAGGGGCTGGGACGAGGGAGCCGAAGGTACGAACAAGTCTCCGGAAAGCCGCAGGGATATACCGAAGACGAGTTCGGCCGCCGAACAGCCAAGGTCAGGACGCAGGACGGCACGTAGGCATAGGAGCACCATAGGGAGGTGATCGACCCAGTGCTCGCGATCCAGGCGCGCAGTGAGGACGGCTTTGAGCTGGCGAAGGAGCCGCTCCACCATGCCGTTGGCATAGGGATGGTATGATGTAGTGCGGCAGTGTTTAGTGCCGAGTAGCCGTGTGAGCGAAGTGGAGAGGGCACATTCGAACTGGCGGCCGCGATCCGTGGTAACAATGCCGGGGCAGCCGAAGCGGGAAACCCACGCTGAAACGAAAGCTCTGGCAACTGTTTGCGCAGCAATGTCCGGAATTGGCACGGCTTCGGGCCAATGGGTGAAGCGGTCAACCATCGTCAGAAAATACTTGTAGCCCCGAGAGGGGGGAAACGGTCCAACCAGGTCGAGATGAATATGGTCAAAGCGCGATCCAGGCGGCAGGAAAGACTGAGGGGGAGTCTTGGTACGGCGTGTCACTTTGGCGGACTGGCAAGCAAGGCATGAGCGGGCCCACTGGCAAACGTCGGTGTTAATGTTCCGCCAGACGTACCGCTGGGTAATGAGGCACTGTGTGGCTCGAATGCTATGATGGCAGATGTCGTGGAGAGAATGGAAAATGGCACGACGAAAGGTCTGCGGGATGAACAGTCGCGGTATAGCCGATGATATGTTGCACCAGAGCGATCCGGGCACAAACGGATGAGGCACGAGCTGCAGACGGAGGGCTCGGGGGTGGGCACGCAGGGCTTGCAGCTCATGGTCTTCCAGCTGCGCCCGGGTCAGAGATTGCCAGTCCACAGCAGGTGAAGACACGCCGATGGTGGTAGTGCGTGAAAGTGCGTCAGCTGCCTCGTTGTCGGTGCCTTTGATATGTCGAATATCGGTTGTGAACTCCGATATGTAGGCCAGCTGACGAAGTTCACGGACGACGTACGTCGAAGAGTTCGACGGAACACATACATCAGAGGCTTATGGTCCGTGAGAACGTAAAATGGCTGGCCCTCTAAGAAGTGGCGATAGTGCTGGATAGTGGAGTAGATGGCGAGTAGCTCACGGCCAAATACGCTGTAGTGAGTCTCGGCAGGCTAGAGCTTCCGAGAAAAGAAACCCAGTGGAGTCGATCTGCTGCTGGAAAACCGCACAGCTGGCCACGCTAGAATCATCCACCATGATGCGAGTGGGAGCGGAAGTCTAAGAGTGGATGAGAACGACTTAATCGGCGAGGGCTTGTTTTGCAGCCGTGAAAGCGGTCTGAGCTTCGGGAGGCCAGGAAATCGCGGAGGATCAGGATTTCGTGGTGCGGAGGGCAGTCAGTGGGTGACGAAGCTCGACACAGTGCGGAATAAAGCCCCGTGAAAAATTCACTAGGCCCAGGAACTCGCGCAGCTTACATAGGACAGTGGGTGCTGGAATGTCCTAAGCTGCCTGGATGTGAGCAGGCAACGGACGAATTCCCTGCGCCGAGATGTGGTGGCTCAAAAATGCGAGCTCAGAAGAGCCGAAAACACATTTCTGGGCTTTTACGACCAAGCCAAGCTCTTAGAGGCATTGAAAGAGTTCCCGGAGGTGACGCTCGTGATACTGGGGACAACGACTCGCGACGAGGATGTCGTCGATGTAGCAAATACCGCCTGGAGTCCACGTGTCACTTCAGGAATGAATGTTTGGAAAGTTTGAGCTGCGTTGCGTAGCCCAAATGGCATGCGCACGTACTCAAATAGTCCGAAGGGCGTAGTGCTGGCCGCCTTCGGAATATCGGCCCGCTCAGCAGGGATTTTGTGGTACACCTTGACATCGTCATCATCATCAGCCTGACTATACCCAATGAAGGGCAATGAACTCTCCCATATTTCTCCAATTAACTCTGTTATGTGCTAACTGCATCCACTTGACCCATGCGAACTTCTTAACCTCATCCGCCCACCTAACTTTCTGACGCCCCCTGCTAAGTTTTGCTTCTTTTGAAATAAAGTGTGTTAGCCTAAGCGACCATCGGTTATCCTCTCTGCGCACTACATGTCCTGCCCATGCCCAATTCTTCTTCCTAATTTCCACTAGAATGTCAGTAACTTGAGTAATTTCTCTGACCCACTCTGCACGCTTCGTATCTCTTAATGTTACCCCTACCATTTTTTGTTCCATAGCCCTCTGGATTGTCCTCAACTGAAGTAGAACCCAAGTGGAAGCCACTAAAGATCTTAAAGATCTAAATATCTAAAGATCTTGCAGCCTTCCAGAGGTCCAGTGAAGTCTTGGATGTGTGGAAGGGGATAGCTCTCATGGACCGTGCGAGCGTTGAGAGCCCGGTAGTCACCGCACGGACGCCAGTCACCCGGTTGTTTCTTGATCATCAGATGGAGTGGTGAAGCCCAAGCACTAGATGAAGGGCGATGATTCCCAGCTGGAGCATGTGGTTGATATTCCCGTTTTGCAATAGCCAGATGTTCACCGAAGAGGCGGTGCGGACGAGCTCTCACAGGTGGGCCATGCGTGACAATGTGGTGGATTATACTGTGCTTGGGTGGCTGATGGAGATTACAAGGCCTCGTGATATCGTGAAAGTCGGCGAGGACTTGGGCGTACGACATGACGGAATCAGAGTTTGGATGCCAGTGGAAGCGACAGCCGATATAACGCCATTGATGGAAAGGCGCCTCTTGCTGTCGATGAGGTGATGCAATGCCTGCTGACGCCCAGATCGAAATGCTTCAGGAAGTGGGATCCGAGGATGGGTTGATGTGCATCAGTGACGATGAAGACTCGTCGAAATGTGTGCCGCAGGCCAATGTCCACAGTGAGGGATCGGAGACCATTCGTTGCGATGGAGGTTGAGTTGGCAGCACGAAAAATAGGTCCATGTGACTTGGAAGCACGGTAGGCCTTGGAGGACGGCAGTACGCTGACTTCAGAACCAGTGTCGACGACGAAGCGCAGGTCAGAAATGTGGTCCATGAAGAAGAAAAGGCGGCCAGGTTGAAGAGCAAGGTCGCACGCCGCCGTCAGTGATCTCGCTCCGCGTTTCCCGACCAGTTGCATGGTGGAGTGCACTGGCGGGCGCGGTGCTGGAAAGTTCGGTGATACCAGCAGAGACGCGGACTGCAAGGCTTGGACGAGTGCGGACCGCTGAACGAAGACGAAGGGTGACGAGGTGTTGAGGAGAAACCCTGCTGGGCATGAGAGGACGTCCGAAGGGCATCGATAAAAGCGGCCAGCTGATTGATCCGGGCCTCTAACCGTGTAATGACGGATGTCTCCAGTGGAGAAGAGAGGGCAGCGACGTAAGAAGTCGCGTCGTGGACTCGATCGGCGAGCTGGGCGAGGCGGTCAAGGGTCAAATCCCCCGCAGCAGGCAAGATGAGGCGGGCCGGGTGTGGAATGCGGCAAGCGTTGAAGAGCTGCCTCAACAGTGCGCCATTTGAGTCGGCGTTGCTATTGTCCAGGAGCTGCCGCATGCTAGTGAGTAGCTGGGAGGGGCGGCGGTCTCCAAGCTCTTCGTAGGTGAGCAGCTGCTGGAGGCTCGCACTCTCGGACGCCGTGGTGCGGTCCAGAAGGCCCTGCTTTTGTCGCTGGTATGGGGCTTCGCCTAAGGGTCCAGCGATAATGTCCGCCAACTCTTGAGCCGCTTCAGGAGGCAGGTTGGAAAGTAAATGACAAAACTGAGATGCCTCCGAGGTGATGTGGTGCAGATGGAAGAGGGCTTCCACTTGGGCGAACCAGATCTGCGGACACTTGGGCCAAAATGCTGGTAGGTGGAGCTGGTGAGCTGCGACGTCCCGTTGGCGCAAGGTAGCGTCAGGCGGAATGTCGCCTGAGGGTCGCAGGTTGCTGGGGTCTGTCATTTCATAGGCCGGAGTCACCACTGTTGCGATGGAGCACCAGAGCAAGATGACAGCGTGGCAGGCTTCTCATTCTGAACAGCCCGTGCCGCGCCTGCGCTCCGAGCACGTGCTGTACATCTTTAATTTCCTCTGACACTGATATCAGCGCCTCCGCTTTATAGCGTCGTCGGGTGCTATAAATTCATTACTTTTATTTCAATAGAAGCGAGATAAGGTTTTTCTAATGGACATAATATATGGTGCATTTAGTGTTTATTCAGTCGAGAATTGCGCGTTAGTGACTTCATATTTGCTTCAAAGAACCACATCTTTATGCCGACACTGACCGTGCCATATGCTTGGTTCTCGGTCAGATTACGATAAAAAATAAGGAAATATACGTGTCACGATAAGTGGTATTAAAATCGCCACAATTCAATAACTGCAACAAAGACGTGAAACAGTTAGCTCATGTTATTTTACAGTGCCCCTTTAAGCTCCAGTGGCACTATTCACTATGTTCGAGCTTGAATAAAGTCGTGATCTCCCCAAGGTCTGGCGAAACTTTCAGATTACGAACTATTGCAATCAAGACACGCAATTGAGGTCTCTAACGCATTCGACTTTCACTGGCTTATTTAAGGTTACTCTGGTGTTATCACCAATTGCGCATCGTTGAATGACTGACGTGATCACTCGTTTGGTCCATCCTTTTACTAATTTACAATTCGACCGAGTGCATTACTTTCGCAAGCATGTCCTAAATTTAAAATTTATACTGCGTTTTTAATACAGCCTTTTCATGCTGTGCAAGGCGAGCGCCAATTGCGCTTTAGCACTACTTGAAATTTATTACGTTATGCTTTGCCCCCGAGAGAATGCAGCCACGTCCTATGGAGGGGCGTATATATACACTATAACTTTAAGCGCGACGGAGCATCCTTTCCCTACCTGGCCGGACAGTCTGCGTGCCTGACTGTATTGAAGTGATGGTCTTGGAAGTTAAATTGCTCAGTTATATGCAAACCGCCTTGCCCAAGCGTTTGCTGCAAGGGTGGAGAAACGGTGAATACCTCCTCGCTGCTAAGTGTCCATGGCAAGAGGAGCCAGTTAAAGTGTTTACCTCTCTTTTACCTGTTTTCCTATCTCGCACTGACAATCTTGTCTCTTCATTGACCATGTCAGCCTTCCAATTCGAATTGAAGTTTTACTCCGGTGCAGTGCATATGCAGTTGACACATCTCATTTTGAATTTTATAAAAACATACTTGGGCGGCAGCCTATGAACTGTGTGAGAAGACTGTGCACAACATTCGGGATAAGCGCATCGGGGACGTCTCTTCAAGTATCAATGAAAGCGCGTCGGTAGAGTCTAATGCACGTACATGTTTAAATGCTTTCTGTTAATATACCTCTTTGATAAGCCTCAGAATTCGGGGAAGTTTATCTTCGCGGACGTTCGCTTCGTGTGTCGTTTCGCACACGCAGTGCGACAACGTTTTCGACAAGCTAAAAGGACGTTATATATCTACGTCGGTCAAACTGAGGTTTCCTACAGCTCGATCCGATGGTCATTGCTGCTGCTGTTCACGACATAAAAGCCCAACGTTGAAATCGGGAGATTTAAAATTTGAGTTTCGCCCCTGGTCCGCTGTCAATAAAAACAATACCTGATGCCCGGATGTGCAGTGTAATACGTTATATAATTGGGCGACGTCTAACGTGCTTGCCGGAATCAGCAAAGCTATGTTTCCGTACGCCAAATATATCGGCATTTTGAACTTGAACTACGGACATCAAGAAAAGTTTATCTTAGCCATTGTTGAATGCGTATGAAGCATCTGCTGCAGCACGCTTCTTATCTGTGGCTGTGGTGTCGCAACAGCGCTATATGTTGTATTTAAGCATGTATGAACCACAAAGCGGAACGCGATCAACAAGTAACTTCAGATGCATCCAATACTTAAGGCGCACAAGACGATGATGAAGAAATGGTATTATGAAGCACGCGCAATATTTAGAGATATATGTAACCACTGTCAGTATGTATGTGTGCAGAGCATAACGAAGTATCGTGAGATTTTCGTGCTGGAGCGTCGACAGTGAATAGCTGCACGTACCAGCCCAACATTGCTCGTGTGCATGTACGAATGGTGATTGAAAATAGCAAAGACGAAGAAGAGCGGTCATGAAAAGGGGCAGCTGAAGTTTAAGGATAACGAAGTATGAAGGGTGAGCGCAGCAGACGACGTTGGATTCAAGCGTGGAAGTGGCCGCCGACAGGCTCTGAGTCCGTGCTGCTGAGAAGCCCCTGAGATTACTTTCATTAAGTCTGCTACCACGTGGCGGCTATTCTCCGGCCGATTACAAATTCTTGGGACTGCTGTCTGGAGTCCACCTCCGCCTACCTGTGGTCTTTACCGCTACCTCAACCCTGTTCGCTTTCGCCGCTATCTTCGACGCAATGCCATCGACGGGTCGCAGTTCCTCGATTCGCGTCTGTCCTGTCTGTAAGGATGCTCGTAATCTGGTGAACTGTCCTTCAGCCTTTATTGCTGTGCGCGTTTTGTCTGTGTGTAGTTTCTAATGTGTACATATCTTATTGTTTTTTTTGCGTTTAAGTTAGAAATATCACTTAGTTTTATGTTTGACCTGTTTCTTTTCTCGGTTGAACTTGCACGTAATAGCGTTTGCTTTCTGAGACCGGAAACTTCGCGACAATATGCGCTCGCAACAGGACAAAGGGTCGCCGAGCTGAAATTGTAAAAGGCCGCTAAGAGGCAACAGAAATGCGATCTAAGTGCAGCCGTACTTGAGGGCGCCAAGGCGCGAACCAAAGCAGAAAAAGTAGGCAAAGTCACAAGTAAAGCCTGAGGAGCGTGGATTGCAGGTGCAATGAAGGTTAAAAGAAGGAAGGGGGTAACAGATGACCTGCACGGAAGCCCTTAGCAGTATTAGCCCACACACCTTGACCCCGCCTTTCGACAATCGGAGCGATTACTTAGATGCATGCCTCAAAATGGCAGAGCTAGTTCAAAGAAAATGTCCTACATAACAGTTAGTCCTCCAAAGAGGACGCTCGCCTTGTATTTGGTCGACTGTATCTTAACAGATTATCCGCGATACATTAGTGGTGCGGGAGCAGTCTGTCTGTGGACTGAATCTTACCTTATGTCTCCTAACAGATTCAATGAATTATGATAAAGCAAAACAAGCACTTATCCAATATTTTAGCCTCACAAGATACTGATATCGCGAAACGTTTGGTTAATGCAAGCCGCACATTACAGGAACAGCCATTACGTGGCCCGCTTGCTGAGTCTTATTGATCGATGGGCCAAAATGTTGGGTATGAACAAAACATGGAATAAATTGCTAAACTTGTTGGTGTATATCTCCCATAAAGCACCTCTCATAGTCTTCAGGAGATCTTTCTTGATTAAACAAAGTGAAAGACAGGATAAAAGGGCTGATGCTGAAGAGGGTTTCGTCGAGGCCCGGTGACAAAGAAACTCACCTTCTTTCAATCAATTTTTCTAGGTGGGCATTCCGACATGTAGGGACATTCAATCGAGTGGACAGTTAGCCGGATGTCTCATTTAAATCCTATTCTGGGGACAGGGCTGCCGAGTTTATCTCCAGCCAAAAAAGTTTAATCGCCTCTTATTCTCGGAAGGCAGGGTATGATGCAATTTGCTGCCCAAGAAAGCACGAAAAGAAGCAATCGTAGTTTTGTGTTCAGACAGAGAGTGCTTGTCATGGTGTCCTCAAGAGCTGGTGGCATTGAAGCCGCTAAGGATAAAGCGTTGGTTGGACTCTTCCGTCAAAGGCCTGCAGATGCAAAACACATGCCTATCCTAGAGTGAGCGCTTCGATGCCTGCAAGTGTTTTACGGTACTTGGCGCCAATTTGGTTTCTTGTGCGAAGTGTCCTAGTCCCTGACCCAGCTTCGATCGGCTCGATATATATGGTGTTTCTTACTTATTCCACCAATCTGCGGCATCCAACCAAGGCTATATGTCATCATCCGTTCCAAAAACCAAAAAAAAATTATTAAAACACATGGATTGAAAAGGCGGTGCTACATTGTGTAAAGCTCCAACACTCGCTTCTTTCACTACATGCTGTGGGCTAGCCCCTGTTATCCGGCTGTCCCTCTTAGTCCAACCCAAACCAGGAGGACGGGGATTAGACCCTGCTCGGATGCTCCGACCTGAAAGCCAAACGGGTCTTAGTAGGGCGAGCCCAAGCGGCGACAGATGCCACTGGCGTATGATCGAACTAGGGATCTCCACCTAGTGCTTGTGAGGGCCAGCTCCCTCAATGCCTAATCGTACGTAATTTCCTGTAGTTGTATCTGTATATAAATATTTTCTACCTCCACCATTATTTCACTAGGTTAAAGACACGCTTATTCCCCCACATTCTTTCCTACTGAGCCGCATTGCATAAATATGCGTGTTTTATTTTGTGCTCTTGCTTGGAGGATATATTTTCTACGCGAAGAGTTTAGTGATGCTCGTTGCTTTTGCATCGACAGAAATGAAGCAAAATCAAGCGTGAAGCTGTGGCCGGAAGGTCTCTCGCCAAAAAGCAGTAAACTTAATTTTCACAGCAGCGCTTCCGACAGTATGTCGGTTAACAAGTTCTCGTGAAGACATTATACGTGACTTGACTGCTTGCAAGCTGGGGCTCACTGGTTCCAGTGGCGGTATGAAGCGTCCAAGTAATGGCATTCGCCTCATGCTTTGCTTGTCATCTTACCTTGTTTGCATTGCAAACTACTAAGCATTGCAAACTACTAAGTTTGCATTGCAAACTACTTGTTCTTGGGAAAAAAAGAATATTTAAAGCAGTTAACACGGGCATTCATAGGTGTAACCTGATAGCATGAGAGCATTATTGACCGACTTGAACTGGTCAAGCTTTCCAACCCGAGGTCAATATGCTGAATGGTTTGCAGTTGGTGTTAACGGTTTAAAGTTTCTAATAACGCCATTGCATAAGGCTCATGTTCGTCGAAAAGAACAGCGGCGTTACACTTGATGGTATTCGAACAAAACAATTGTCAGAATGCCTCGATTACGCCAGCGATAGCAGGTGACAGGACCTGTCAGATATATCATAGCAGGTGCTCTCTGTCATCGCACGACCACATGACATGGCGGTCATTGCAGCAAGTTTGAGCACTGAGTGACACAATTCAAATATCCGACATTCGGATCCCTTGTCAGGTTCGTTGAACAAGTGCTCCTAATGCTCTGCTCGTGCGGCTATTTATAACTGTCTCTTATATCTATCTCGGGTACACAATTACACAGTGTGGTACCTCAGGACATTATGGTAATTGCCAGGTGCACAGCAATGCAAGCGTAAATATATATTAGGAATCACACATTTAGCGCACACACGACCATCCTGAAAGAGAGCTGCAATGTGGCCAATACTGAAGTAGCCCCACACCCTGTAAGGCTCCGAATGCGTTTGTAGTTTGTACCAGATTTTAAGTTATGGTTTTTTAAAAAGAAAAAGTGCATCGATGTATCTCCCATATAATTTACATAGGCACACTTCCATATCAACAGACTATCATCTGGACGTTCCGTATGTAAGCGTCGCCGAACACGCGGTTGCGCCTCTCCTAACCACAGTACATCCCCCTTTATAGCTGTGGTGCAGTCAATTAATGAAACTGAGAGCATCGTCCACAGGAAAAAGGAATTTAATAGAGATCAATTGATTGCTTTGCTGTATGTACCTTACCAATATTAATTTTTCTTTATAAGTTATTATTCTTGTTCGAAGCTTTATGAAGTGCTAACCGATCATATTTATTCGCAGTGCCATTTATGACAACCATGCCGTGGTCATATTTCACGGCAGAAATCAAGACAAAAATCATAGCTGGCTTCATCTTGATCACAGACTATGCGAAATTCGCACCCTTCAAGTGTCGAAGTATTTCAAACTATGCATGCAGTGAACTTTGTTCATTAGTAAAGCACGCTGGCGTTGTGATACCCGGTTTTGTTTAAAGTATCATACTGTCACGTCTCGGTAGACCGCCATGGAGGGCCTAACGATAGATGGTTTGAATGATCGACCAGAACGAGTCTTCCGTTCAAACTTCTTTCTCTTCCAGGCTCGCGCTTGACGTCTCATATTTTGCGTCATCTTCTATGCCTCATTTGCCCCCTCCTCAGGAAGCATCGTGTCGGTGAGTATAAAAGGAAGTAGGAGGTCAAGGTCAGTCCGAGTTGTACGGCTTCATACGTACAACGTGGACAACGTCTGCTTGTTGCTGGCGTCGCTTTGATGTCGACACCTCGTCTGACACCACCTCATAAGTGACGTCGGTTAAACGACGCTGAACAATATAGGACCCCAAGTATCGCCGCAATAGTTTTTTGGAGAGTCCACGGCGGCGAATAGGCGTCCAGACCCACGCTTTGTTGCCAGGTTCGTACATGACATGTCGGTGTCTATGATTGTAACGTCGTGCATCATGGTCTTGCTGATTTTTGATCCGCACACGCGCTAGTTGTCCAGCTTCCTCTGTACGCTGAGCGAATTCCTCGGCGTCCTGATCGAGATCATCGGTGTCGGCATTTGGGAGCAAATTGCATCCAGCATAATTGTTACTCGTCGCCAGTGAAGGAGGCTGAATAGTGTCACACGAGTGGTGTCTTGGCGTGCTGTATTTTAGGCGAACGTGACGTAGGAAAGAAGTTCGTCACAATTCTTGTGGTTCACGTCAACGTACATGCAAAGCATGTCTGCGATGGTCTTATTAGGGCGCTCTGTCAACCCATTGGTTTGGGGGTGATAGACTGTATTTTTACGATGACTGGTACCACCGAGGCGGAGAATGGTCTCCAAATGTTCGGCCGTAATTGCAGTTCCTCGGTCAGTTATAATGAGTGCCGGAGCGCCATGCTTTAGGACAATGTTCTCAACGAAGAACCGAGCTGCTTCGGCGGCGGTACCCCTTTGCAGAGTTTTGGTCTCCGTGTAGTGGGTTAAATAATCGGTGGCGACAATTATACATCTATTCCCGGTTGTGGACGTCGGAAATGATCCCAGAAGGTCCATGCCGATTTGTTTAAAAAGTGTAGTTGTCAATTGAAGAGGGCGGAGTAGGCCAGCTGGTTTTACAGGGGGTAATTTAAGGCACTGGCAGCCTATGCACGTACGTACATAGTGTTTCACGGTCGTCGGCAGTTTTGGCCAGTAGTATCCATGCTGTACTTTAGCCAAAGTGCGGGTGTAGCCTAGGTGACCGGCGGTTGGCTCGTCGTGAAACGCTTGCAAAACTTCACTGCGGAGAGCCCATGGGACGACGAGTAAATGACTGTTATCCCGCAGGGCTGAAGTTCTTGTAAAGTACGTTGTCGCGAAAAAAGATCGAATACATTACTCGGGTGAGAATCTTAGGCACGACAGTAGTTCGCTTTTCCATGAAATCAATAACAGAGAGCAATTGGTGGTCTTCTTGCTGCTGTTGGGAAAGCGTTGCGCCATATATGAGACCTAAAAACGCAGTGTCTTCATCGGTCATAGTGGAAGGTTCGACCGGCGCACGCGAAAGGCAATCAGCATCCATGTGCTTCATTCCAGATTTGTAAATG
The DNA here is from genome assembly GCA_023969395.1 of Amblyomma maculatum. Taxonomy (NCBI): domain Eukaryota; kingdom Metazoa; phylum Arthropoda; class Arachnida; order Ixodida; family Ixodidae; genus Amblyomma; species Amblyomma maculatum. The sequence goes on from JAJIZL010028819.1 coordinate 83,098, forward strand.
CCGCCGGGATGGTGCAGGGGTTACGGCGCTCGACTACTGTGCCCAAGGACGCGGGATCGAATCCCGGCCTCGGCGGCCGCTTTTCGTTGGAGGCGAAAAGCAAGGCGCCCGTGTGCTGTGCGATGTCAGTGCACGTTAAAGAACCCCAGGTGGTCGAAATTGCCGGAGTTCTCCACTACGGCGTCTCTCATAGCCTGAGTCGCTTTGGGACGTTAAACCCCACAAACCAAACCAAACCAGATTTGTAAATAAATGCCATGTCAAATTCTTGTGATAAAAGGCTCAAACGCGCGTGTCTCCCTGAAGGGTCCTTTAGGCTCGTCAGCAAACAGAGAGAGTGATGGTAGCTAACGACTTCAAACGGGCGAACGTACAATTAAGGGCAGAACCGCCCATACCACTGCAAGGCATTCCTTTTCGGTTGCCGAGTAGCTTGCTTCTGCTTTATATAGGGTCCTGCTGGCGTAAACAATTACTGTTTCCACACCATCCTGGCGCTGCACTAGCACAGCACCTAAGCCCACGTTGCTGGCATCCGTATGAAGCAGTGTAGGGGCGTCGTCATAAAAGTGCGCCAGGACAGGTGGTGTCTGTAAACGCCTCCTCAGCTCATTAAAAGCTTGTTGCTGTTCTTCACACCAGCGAAAGACTGCGTTACACGCGTCAATGTAGTTAATGGCCAGGAAATTCGTGAAAAACCAGCAATAAACCGATGGTAATAGGCGCAAAGACCCAGGAAGTGCCGCAATGTCTTTTTGTCCGTAGATGTTGGGAACTTGGCGACTGAGGAGAGCTTTTCAGGATCAGGCCGGACACCTTCTTGGCTAAAGACGCGGCCTAAGAACTGCAGCTTCTCGTAACCGAAGTGGCACTTCTCGGGTTTTAGTGTGAGGCCCGCAGATTGTATAGCCTGAAACAAAGCTAGCGAACGGCGTAGATGCTCCTCAAATGTGGCCGAAAACACAATGACATCGTCAAGATACACCAGGCATACACGCAGATACACACAGTGTCCATCAACCTCTGAAATGTTGCTGGTGCCGAGCATAAACCGAACGGAAGGACCTTAAACCCATACAATCCATCGGGAGTGACGAATGTTGTCTTCTCCCGATCCCTCTCATCTACTTATATCTACCAATATCCACTTTTAAAGTCCATTGATAAGAAGTAACGTGCATTTCGTAGGCGAACAAGGGAATCGTCGATGCGAGGAAGAGGGTACACATTTTTTTAGTCACTTGGTTGAGCTTCCGGTAGTCTATGCAAAATCGTAAGCTGCCGTCCTTCTTTTAACAAGTACCACG
>JAJIZL010028819.1:84804-107055 GCA_023969395.1 Amblyomma maculatum
ATTGAACTGGTTCAATCCTGCCTAGTGTTACTGTTTTTTTCTGATTTGGTGCGGGGGTTATCGCACATTCATGCAGACCAGAGATTATAAAAGAATGCCTGGGTTCCTTTTCTTCTCATTAAAGTTGGAAGTTGCGCTTCTGTCCTTTTGTGTCTTTCTTCCTGTGGTGTTTCGTCAGCGCTATAAGAATCAAGATCTTTATAACAAGTACCACGGGGGAAGCCCAGTGGCTCTGTGACGGCTGGATAACATTGTCTCTAGGCATTTCGGCCACCTGGCGCTGAATGGTTTCATGTTCTTTCGGAGCTACACTGTAAGGATTTTGTCGAATCGGGCGAATCAAGACATCCGTGATGATTCGATGTTTTGTCAAGGGTGTTTGGCCAACCCGCGATTCGGAAGCAAAGCAGTCTCGCAATTGATCTTTGAGATCCAAGAGGCGCTCCCGTTCTGAAGAAAACAAATTTGGACTCACATCGACGCTGGTTACGGGAGTCTTGCACATTAATCCTTCCTGTTGCAGTGAGGAGCAGTTCTGCGCATTTGGGAGGCTGTCGAAAAAGGCCACAGTTCTGCCTTTTGGAATTTGCTGACGCTCCTCGCTGAAGTTGGTCAGTAGCACTTCGGTCCGCCCATTGGTCAAGTTGGCTAGCCCCCGAGCTATAGAAACACCTCGGCTTGGTACCAGGGTGACTGCTATTTCGGCGATTCCATCGCCGGTGTGCGCCACGTCGCACTTCACTTGAACAAGAGAGCATGATCAGGGAGGTAATGTCGCCATCTCCTTGGCGAAGCGTAAGGGCATCAGTGGTACTTCCGCATATCCAAGCTCTCCATGATTCTTGGTGAAGGCAACGACGCTGTCCCTAACGTTGATTACAGCCCCATGAAGGCGCAGAAAGTTAATGCCCAAGATGAGGTCTTAGCAACAGTCAGGGAGAATAACGAAACTGCCAACACCGCGTTTCCTATTTCTAACCGGGCACTGCACTTCCCTGTAGGTGCCAGTAGCTGAGCCCCAGCACTTCTAATTACTGGCCCAGTCCATTCGGCTCTTACTTTACGCAGCGTATCAACCAGTTTCTGGCTAATAATTGAAACATCCGACCTGGTATCCACCAGAGCATGTACCTCCAGCCCGTCAATAGAAACGGCGATGTCAGCACTGACAACTTCATCTGGGTTGCTCGTCTCTTTCGGCATTTGCGGAGGAAATGCGGGAAGGTCGGCACAGTCAGCTTCGTCGTCGGGGTTGCTCATCTGATGCGGCATTTTGGGCGGTAATTATAGGCGGCATTTTCGACGGTAGTGCGGCAATGTCAATGTTAACAGCGGCGTCAGGAGCACAGGTTGTCGGCAGTTGCGACGGTAGTGAGGGGTTTGACACTTTTCTACTGGTTGCAACCTCCCTTCGCGAGGTTGCGGCTGTTAGTTTCCCCGGCGAGGGCTCGAGAACCGCTGTCCGCTAACATCAGCAATGCTACGAAGCATCGGCGAAGAATAACGCTGTAGTGATGGAGAGGAGCGGCGACGGAAGCCCGGGGATTTGGTTTCTGTGCTGACCGGAGGGTCGTCCACGATTTGGGCAAAGTCAGCATATTAAGTGGTGGCGAACAGAAGCAAGCGGAAAGGCCTGCCCCTCTTCGCGGTAGCGGCAGCACCGATACACGTGGCCAGGTTGTCCGCAGTAGAAACAGAGTGCTCGGCTATCATAACTGCGCCACCTGTCAGTTCGGCATGGTTGAGAGTGCCTGGGAGGCGCCTACTGAGATCCCTGGAAGAACCGCGCCACCTGACAGCTCGATGCGCTCGGTGGCGCGTGGTCTGGAGGCGGGCGACGAAGGACTGCGCCATAGCTCTCGGGTTGCGGCTCGTGGTAAGGTGCAGGAATGTCGGCCGTGAAGCTGACCAGTTGTGGAGCGTGGTATGGCTCCGAAATAGCTGCCGCGTTGTCGACAGGGTGAGACTGGTTGCATAGTGCAGACGGTAATAAGGCATACCGAACTTCATTGCTGACAGCTTCCCTTGAGGGCCTGTGATGACTGAGCCTTCGTAGCCGTAATTGGCTGGAGCTCCTCAAGGACCATTTCTCTGATGAGGTCTCGAAGAGTGGTCCTATAGGTTACATTCAGCGCCGCCGCAGTAGTCGAAGTACAGTTAACGGGTCGGTTATACTGGCGGCACCGGTCTTGGAGGACTTGCTCTATAGCCGTAGCGTTCCTAATGAACTCATTCACAGTTTTAGGTGGGTTGCGTACCAAGCCGGCAAACACCTGTTCTTTTACACCATGCATGAGATGCCGTAGCTTCCTTGGCTCACTCATATCAGGGCCTGCATGACGAAAAAGGCGAGCTATGTCTTTCGCAATCATAGCCACGCTCTCAATCGGCTTCTGGGTGCGCACTTTAAGCAGGCACAGCTCATTGCCTCGCCGGTCAGTTCTCGCAGAAATGTCTACCAGCTGGCAGCGGAAGTCATTCCATTTGGATAAGCTGGCCTCGTGGTTTTTGAACCACGTTCTAGCATTATCCTGAAGGGCAAAATAAACATTACAAAGCTTCTGGTCTGCGCTCCACTGGTTGATTTTGGTCACTCGCTCAAACTGGTCGAGACAGTCCTCCACAACTTCAAACGCTTCCCCGCAAAATCACTCTGGCACCTTGGTGTTCTGTAGAGTCACCGGCGTAAGGGTAGGATGTGTCATGGCTTGGGAGATCTGAGGAACTAAAAGAGTCGTTCGGCAAATGGCTGTACTCCGGCCCTAGGTCTAGAAGGTGGCGGCTAGCAGGATGGACGGGCGTGTCGATGTTTGGGATTCGCTGTGGACCTATGCAGGGCCTTATGGAAGGAGTCTTATGCATTCCCAGCACCTCCACCAGTGTCCAGTCTCGGTAGAACGCTAAGGAGGGCCTAACAATAGATGGTTTGAATGGTCGACCAGAATGACTATTGCGTTCAAGCGTCCTTCTCTTCCAGGCTCGCGCTTGGCGTCTCAGATGTGATCTTTCGCGTCGTCTTTTACGCGTCAATATGTGACATTATATCTGAAAAAGTATCTACCAAGCGAATGACAAGTACATGAATGGTGAGTCCAGGTTCATGTTGAATCATATAGTGAGGCATATTGCCACGTAGTGGTGACAAGCACAGTAACCACGATTGGAATCACTGGCGTTGCACTTGCATGAAACTTTAGTGGGCCGACTAGCGATAACTGGAGACTCGGAGGCGGCGATAACAACCACCGTTCTCATTCGCCATCGAATTGAGTTAGGGCTCACCCATCTGCGCCCAGATTATAGGCGGTGAAAAAAGATTTCGATAAGACTGCTGATGTTAACTAGCACACCCTGAAACATTGTAGAAGCCCACGTGCGTGCCTGGAATCTTTCAACATAAGCACCTTCTGCAAGTAAAGAAATGAGAAAGTAAAGAAAGAAATAAAGCCGCGTCTTGCGACAATGAGCATGAACAAGCAAAGAATACTGGAATCGATCTGCACACTAGAATCACAGTGATGAGGCCTAAGGGAGGCGGCTGTCGAAAAAGAACAAATAAAGATGAATGGTTGGCCGTATTACTCTCCCTTTAGAGAACATCACCTCGGTGATCCAATATAAAACACATATGTAAACAGAAACACTAGAAAGATGTAACGTCCAATATACTTTAAAGGGCTTAATATAGCTTTAGACGTATATGTACGATTTATTGCCGTGCCCGGCGGCGCTGGGATGGGTTCGTGCCATTTGGGATGACTTCGTAGTCAAGTTGTCATATGCGCCGAAGGACTTTGTATGGCTTAAAGTACAGGAGTGGGAACTTTTTTCTTAGTCCACGATTGCAAATTGACGTCCATATCCACACTTGGTCTCCTCCCTTGTAGTCTGCGTGGCGTCATCGTAAGTTGTATCTACGGGCGTCGGTGCGCGTTTGGTCTTAAATACAAAGCTGTGCGAGTAGTCTGGATTCATCTGCACGCTACAGGCAGGCGGCGATATCGAGGTTGTCTTCGCTCTTGTGTAGCTGCATCGCGTCGAGCGTTGCCGCAGGTTCCATGCCGTACACATGTTTGAACAGGGTTGCTCTGGTTGTCTCCTGGATGGCAGTGTTATATGCCAAGATCATGTACAGCAAGATGCTGTGCCAGGTTTTCTGTTCGGCGTCAGTGTACGTGGCGATCACGTCTGCGATGGCTTTTTTAAGACCTTCTCGAAGACCTTTGTTCTGCGGATGGTAGGCAGGTGTCCACGGGTGGCTCGTTTTACTATAGTTCAAGATTACCTTCGTGAGGTCCGCCGTGCAGAATGATTCCTAGTTCGTGATGAACACTTTGGGGGCGCCATGTCTCAGGACACTACGCTCGAACGAAGACATTGGCCGCATCTGCACGGTTCCACAAGGCAGGGCTTCGGCATAGGAGGTAATGTAGTGAGTGACCAGTAAGATCTACTTGTTACAAGCAGATTAAGTTGGAAAGTGGCTGAGGAGATCCATCTCATACTGCTGAAATGGCCTATTAAGGGTAGTAGAGGGTTGTGTAGCACAGCACCTCTGATCGGCGGTGTCTTGGTTCCCGGATACTCACGGCATGAGTTGACGTAAAGGGCAATATTAGCCAGCAACTGCGGCCAGTAGTACTTCTGAATTTGCTGATTTATGCGCGAAAACCCGAGATGCCTTGCAGTGAATTCATTGTGCAACGCCCGCAGAATTTCCTGCAGGCGGCTTTTAGATGTAATAAGCTGCGCCGTACTGCTGGGTGCGAAGTTCTTCACGAGGAGATCATTGCTTAGCGTGAAGGAGAATAATCGACGCGTGAAAACAACAGGAGGAGAAGCGGTCTTGCCTTCGAAGTAATAAGCCAGTTCTTGAGGTCAGGGTGTGATCGCTGCTGCTGTGAGAAACTGCGGTGCTTACCAGTCATTCGGGGGAACGCCTCTCGGGGGAACGTCGACGGGGGTTCCGGATAAACAGTCTTGTCAGAATGATTGTCACCAGACTTTTAGACTACAGAAATGTAAAATTTCTAAAGACATAGGCGCCATTGTGCAAGGCGAATGGAGGGACCTTTATAATTTGCGAGCCAGCAGAGCCCGTAATGACCACTTACCACATTGATTGATCTGCCATATAGGAAAGAGTGGAACTTCGAAGGGGCTCAGATTAAAGCGAGGCACACCTTCGCAGTCGTTGAGTAATTGCCTCTGGTTTTCAGAGGCATGCTGGCGTACGTGATACCTTTCTCCTGTCCGCAACTGTTTTGAATGAGAATGGTACCTAGCTCGACAGTGATTGCGTCGTTTTGAATTTGAGTCTCTGCGTTTTCATCAAAGTGGCCAAATACAGAAGCGAAATGTAGGTGGCTCTTAAGTTCGTTGAAGGCTTCTGCTTGCGGGGCTTTCATTTAAAAGGTATGCCAATTTTTCTAAGCTGCGTCAACGATTCAGCTAATGCGCGAAATGTGCCTGACAAATCGGCGCCAGTAAGAGCAGAACAAAAGGAATCTGCAAACAGCTTTTTTTGTCGGGAGGCAGTGTAAACTTTGCGATCGATGTTTTTTCTGTCTGTTTTCTTGGATATGATCAATAGTAGAGTACCGTTTCCGAAACCCTGCTTGACCCTTTGCTTGAATGCAGTGTAAGTTTGTCCTGATTCTATTAACGATTACCTTAGTAAATACCATGTACGTAACAGACAGTGAGCTGATTAGTCTGTAACTTTTAGGGTCCACAGCGCCCCTTTCTTATGCATGAGCATAATGTTTGCGTTCTTCCGTGCTTATGGTACCATCGATGACTTCAGCCACTGTGTGTACAAGGTGGCCAGTTTTTCTAGTACGATATCCCCCAGTCCTTCAACAAATCTGTAGTTACCTGTTCCTCTCCAGCTGCTTTCCCCCTTTCCATAGTTTCTATCGCCTTCTTAACCTCGTCCATCATCACTGGTGGAACGCCTGACTGCTTTTCCTTACCACCAATCTCATTACGCGCCTGACTACTATGGCTATTGCAAAGATCTGTATTGAACTCCTCGGCTACTTTGACAATCTTGTCCGTATTCGTGACGAGGTTCCCACCTTGTCCCTTAGCGCATACATCGACTTATCGCCTAAACTCAATTTTTTTCTTCACCGCTTTAAGGCTTCCCCCGTTCTTTAGAACATGATCAATTTTTTACATGTTATATTTCCTTATATCGACATTCATTCTAGTCTGTTGGATTGGAAGCTTTTCATGCTCTCTCTTTTCTTACTCAAATCTTCCGTCTTCTTAGGCAGCTTACCGGTATCCTCTACAACTATCCTACAGCCTACTTTACAGCGCACTCAGTAATGATATCTCTGAAATTATTGTTTATTGCCTCTAGGGTATTGTCGGAATCCTCGGTTAGAGCTCAATATCTATTCCGTAGAGAGATCCTGAACTCTTCTGCCCCCTTCTCCCCATCGACAATTCGTTGATGGACTTCTTACTTACTAATCTGTTGCGTTACGTCTTCAAATTTAGACTAATTCGGGACCTCACCATCCTGTGGTCACTGTATCGTACTTCCCCGATTACCTCTACATCTTGCATAAAGGCGGGGTTTTAACACAGTATGAAGTCAATTTCATTTTTAGTCTTCCCGTTAGGACTTTTCCTTGTCCATTTCCGGTTCTTCCGTTTCCTGATGAAGGTTTTCATGATTCTTAAGTTATTGCGCTCTACAAACTCAACTAGTAACTCCCACCTGATATTCCTAGAACCAATGCCATAGTCGCCTACTGCCTGGTCTCCTGCCTGCTTTTTCCTTACCTTGGCATTAAAGTCGCCCATTAGTACAGTATACTGCGTCTTTACTTTTCGAATTGCCGATTCTACATCTTCGTAGAAGCTTGCAACTGCCTGGTCATCACAACTACATATAGGTGCATAGGCCTGTGCAATATTCAGTTTAAACCATTTATTAGGCCTAATTACGATGCTTGCCACCCTCTCAATAATAATATGGAATTCACCTATACTACCAGCTCTATACTTATTGACAAGGAAACCTACTGCTAGTTCTCGCCTCTCCACTAAACCTCTATATCGCAGTACATGTCCATCCTTCAGTAGAATATATGCCTCATTCGACCTCCTAACCACACTAAACCCTATGACAGCCCATTTCATACCCTCTAGTTCCTCTCACAGCATTGCTAAACTAGCTTCATTAGCTATGGTTCTAGTGTTAAACATTGCCAGGGTCAGTTTCCAATAGCGGCCTATCTAGCGGCGCCAGGCATTCTTAGCGCCCCCTGCTGCGTCACAGGTCTGACTGCCGCCGTGGTCAGTTGTTCCGCAGCCGCTGGTGACTGAGGGTCGGGGTTTTTTAGGTATGGGCAGGACAGGTAGTGCGAAGGAAGGATAACCGATGGTTGCTTAGGATGACAAACTGGATTCTTAGGGAAGGAAAGTGTAGCAGTTGGCGGCAGAAAGTTTGGTGGGCGGATGAGGCCACGAAGTTCGCAGGAGTCAAGCGGATGCAGCTAGCAGAACAGGGTTATTTGAAGAAATATGGGAAAGGCTTTCGCCTTGCAGTGGGTATAGTCAGGCTGATGCTGATGTCACACTACCATTTGCAAAGCGATGCATTTCCTACCTTGTAGCGTCAGGCACATGTAGCGTCAGATTAGAATTAGAAACGGGCTCTACAATGTAGCTCGTGATAGTTTTCGTTGTGCAGTGTCACAAAAGAAAAGGTTCACCACCTGCAGAAAGAATGTGGTTTATCGTATTCCGCTCAAGTGTGGCCGGTGCTACTACCGGCAGACATGGAGATGTCTAACTGTGCGCTTGACGGAGCACTATGATCCGCATTTTAGGAAACGTAGCGCAAAGAAGACAAGGACAAAAAAGAAGGAAACACACACGAGCGCTTACTCACAACTGATTTTTTATTAGAAAAGCTAACAGAATATATAGGATACAAAAATTATCAAATACATGTAATAAAGGGGAGAAATTGACAAAAAATTGACAACAATATGGAACAAGGCAAGTCTGCAAAGATACACAAAAAAACACGTGAAAAAACTACTTGACCACTGATTCAAGGTATGTAATCTCTACTTTTGTTAAGTTAATAGAAGCTTCGCTAACACACTTATCCCCTCCTTGCATGATATGATATGCCTCTATAATTTCTCGCGTACGTTGATTGCGCGATGTGCCAAGAACAATAGTTTTATCGAAAATGGGGCGGCATTTAAACTTCATGCAATGTTTAGGCAAATTGTCTTGTGATGTAGGGGTTAAAGAATTTCTATGTTCGAAGAGCCGGATATTCAAACAACGGCCAGTCTGCCCTATGTAGTATTTTTCCCAAGAAAGAGGAATTTTGTAAATTGTATACCTACGTTCTGCACTGTACAAACCTAGATTTATGTTTAACATAGCAGCGATGCTCACTTTTTAACGCGTCTGCCTTTCTTCTTACCAAGGCACACACACCTGACAATTTCGTGGTGGCTGACATTACTGTGCCTACATCATACCGATTGGCGACATTCCGCAACCCATGTGAAAAACGGTGCACGTACGGCAGGACCCCTGGTTTCCTTTTATTGCTGCAACACTTAGACTTTTTTTGTGTGTGTCCTTTCCCTTCACCCAAAGCAGGAGTTTATCACATCTGCTACTGATTAAAGGAAGCGGATAACCAGAATTACTCAATCTATTGACTTGATCGAGAAAACTTTTACAAATTTTATGCTCGCAAGATTTAATTAAAGCAGAGCGCAAACAAGACGAGACAATTGCGTTTTTCACCACTTTGGAATGTCCGGAGCGAAAATGTAGCAAAGGCTTAGATGATCTAGGTGATAACCCCAACACACATGCTTATTCCCAAAATGAAGAGATAAGTCGAGAAATTGTAGAAGATCATCATTGGGCAACTCAAAAGTAAAGTTCTAACCATGAGCACTAAAATGCGAATGCACCAACTCGCCCAATTTAGCATTCTTGTGCACTATGATCCTCTGGGAGGGAAGGCGAATTCTACTCTGGCGCTACATGTGCAATCCCGGTAGTGAAAATTGGAGGATGACCCGTCTCTGTGTACGCCTGATTTCAGTAATACGGCTGTAGTTTACAGCAACGGTAGACAACTCTGTCGAGAGGTGGTTGAGGCATAATACATTGCTAAGGCTAAGAACAAGTGTGTGGCTAAGGCATTGGTTAGCCTTCATTGTAAGGAATTCACTCTATTAGAAAAGTCGTTATTTGGGCCTTGACTTTGAATTGACTTTCGATTTTCTGCTTGGTCATGTTCTTTTCAATTTCCTGCGATTTCACCGATTGGGTTGTGCGCGTGCTTTTAGGAAGGAGACTTCGTTGTTTTCTTTCGTTCAATAAACATTCAGTTGCTAGTCGAGCCTTGTCCTGTCCTCTTCTTTCCTGGGTCTCGTCCTTTGGCTGGTTAAATTTAGAGCCCTTGAAGTTGGCGACTGGCTCGGAGACCTGCAAGCTGGTCCCTTAGGACGACAGGAATGATAGAGAGGTATTTGCTTGAAGGGGTAGGCCAGATCTCAAAGGGCCGCAGGTCCGCAAGATATCACATATTGGTGACGAGCCAAGTAGTCACAAATGAAGACACTCGCGTTGCACTTGAATGAAACATTTTATTGGGCCCCGCAAAAAAAGAGAACCGGCTGCGTCAATAACAACAAGCGTGCTCGTCAGTTGTCGAACTAAGAAACATCTTTTAGGACAGAGGATATGGAAAAGCCACGTCTCGCGATAATGAATATGAGCAAACAAACGTTACAGGAATTGATCTGTGCGGCAGAATCACAGTGGTAAGGCCACATGCCAGCGGCTGCCGAAAAAAAAAAGAAATAAAGACGAAAGGTTCGCAGCAATATCTTCGGAACTAGACAAAAATGTATGTGGCGGTGGTCAAAAATATACTTTGCTATTGGCATATCTAGGCCTCTTCTACAATATGTGACTATGAAAACGATTTGGACTATTTGTAGCTTGTGGAGCGTCGACGCTTTAATACCTCACTTGTTGAATAAAAATCAGTGGCTCGTGAGCACTCGTGCTGCCTTGTAAATAATTTTTGTTTCATATTGTTGGCTCTGTATAACACCTCAACGCAATGTCAAAATATCTATTTTTGGCGCAAGATGTATGAACTGCTGTGATTAAATAAAGTCGGCCAAAAAGTGGTGATATAAATGCTTTCATCAGTCATTATTTTTAGACGCGGATTTTGATACGTGTTTACGCAGTTAGTCATTACAGAAAACGTATCACATAAAATGAAAAACCTAGTAAGCATTCTACCATTTACACAAAGACAGAAACAGTTCCCGTATATAGAGCAATATGCGCGCAAAACTTTTCAGGTGCAAGTGATCACATACCAACACTCCTTGCTCAATAGGCATTACTAATTGCAATAACCTGGAACTCTGCACCCTCCTTCAATGGCCTTAAGGGTACTGAATAATGAACACTATATATAACAAAGCCATCGACAAAGCACACTCTGAAAAGTTTCTGCCCATTCGCCCTATAGACTGTTCTGCAATATAATAAACAATTTGCAGCCTTTTTCTTATCTATTACTGAATGAAAATGGAGTGAAGTTGCCAATTTCCATTTCGGCGCGGAAGAAATGTAAGCTCTGATTTCTCATTTACTAAACGTAAGCATCTGAATATTGAACATTACGTAAGCAAGATGTAATTGCTTACCAATTCCTATTATCAAAGAACCATTGTTCGAAGTAGAATTGCTGCTCTGTGAAATTTACTTTTTTTATGTAGTTGCATTTCAGTGCAGTTTCCCCCCGTTGATGGTCTTTTTTGGTCATCTTGAACAGCCATACTTTCTTATCTGTATTGAAAACCTGGAAGCAAAGTGTAATAAAAATTGCAGAAGCTGTAATATGTATCTTCACTAAGTCAGAGTAGAGATATGTGCAGCCTTTATTCTTTGGAATCAGTTATTATCTATCCTGGCGACACTCATCGGCCTACCACACTCCATGAGGAAGGTGCGAGAAACTCAATGTTTAAGTAAGCTACACGCTGTTTATTTTAATTACGTTTATGATAGGATACTTAGCTAAAGTTAGGCGCCAGTATAGAAGGTTGCTCTAGAATAATTATTACTAAATGCAGTTGCTGATAAACCAGTAGTTAAGATACTAAGCTACAATTAGGCACCAGTAGGAAAGATTGCTCTAGGATAATTATTACTAAATGTAGTTGCTGATAAATCAGTAACTGCGTGCAAAAAATAATGCTGGCACAAAAAACAGCTAAATCTACCACTCTATCCAACTGAATGAGATACATTTTTTCTTCCTCCATGTTTACTGCAGACTCAAACTGCAGTTTAAGGGCCATCAATGATGCACTAGGCAAAAAAATAGCTAAAAGTCATTAGTTGTAGCCATATTCCGCAATGGAAATCTTCGTAAATCTCATAAGAGCAGTCAATTAGGTGATATAGAAAGGCAGTTACCCTCGTTGCTATTATACAGTGGCCGGGGGAAATACCAAGTTGTTTAGGAAGCTTCAGCGAAGAAATTTTGCGACATTGAGTGCGTCCCCCCATCTTAACCTCATACAAATATACGCGTCTCTACTTGAATACAGATAAACCATAGGAACCAGAGCCAGACAGGTTGCCAAATTGCAACAGCAATGCTTCATATTCATGTCGCATTTATTGCAGTTTAAATTATATGCAAAGTAAGTACAAATGTTTCGAAAACACTAAATAAACACAATGCAAAAAAATATGCAAAGCAAGAAAAAGCACTAAAAAGTTGGCGCTGTGGTGCATATCACCTGAAGTGATGCACCCCAGGCTAGAACTTGGTCCTATCACAAAGTTTTAGTAGACGTTCGAAATTTCTACGCATCTCGGCTTTTCATGAAAACAAAAATAACAGTTTCAAGAGGGTTTGAATTCAGGTTGTGTATTCACATATATGGTTTTTAAATATCAACCTTAGAACTTATATGGAAGAATGTGGCCCTCAGGCCAGTGCAGTGAATCTATTGAACCCTTTGTGAGTTCATATACTGTTTCCTACTAACGTGTGCAAATGGTTCGGTTTTTTAAGCTCTTGAAGGCTTTAGAAATATATCAAATTTGAGGTTGTTAACATTAGTTGTTGATTAGAAAAAGGTGAGACGTATATGTCCCATTGGCATATTCTGTAGCTCTTGGAAGTGGGATAACACTGCCCCATTGTGTCATGAAGACGCCGTCCTGGGCTCACTTAATGGCCCATTTTGTATGAAAGTCACCAAAAAAGTGGCATAAAAAGGGCACCTTGCACAACCCAAACATGAACGTTGTGCGAACCTCATTTCCTGTGGTTGAGCGCCCCCGGCACCTTCGCCTTGTGGGCACGTTTTGCAGATTGTAGCCACTGCCTGTGAATCTGATTTCATCACATACTCCAATCATATTCTGGCCTTTCTTCATCCTTCCTTGTTCTTATGGAATGGTCCAGTGCTAGCATAGTGCCTGAATGTTTGTCCATTTATCAATTGCCGTCCAAAAACAACCCGGAACCACAAGATTGATATGCCGTTGTTCGTGTCGTGCTGTATGAATGCATTGACGACAGAAACATCGAAAATAATATAAAATAACCTACACCATGATTTCTTTGAGCGCCTATTAGAAGTGTAGGCACTTCGCTTCTGGTCAAATCTGACCACAGCCCCCATGGACATGTATCTGCCAGAGCTTTTAGACAGGTGACAGCCACTGAACAACCATCGGCAAGATTCCGCGATACGTAAACAGTTTCCGCTGGATTGTGGAAATGGAACAATAGGTGAACATCTTTAGTGTCATGCCAATGATAGGCTGTGACGTAACCCTTAGAGCGCCACAGGTATTCACCCTCCTTCAACTTGTTGTTGAGCGTCAATTCCTCGGGAAAATCCTTTCTCTCGGTGTGGGCAATCCCTGCAGCTAGGATGCTCCTCTCAGCGAACGCTTCCATTAGACGAGTGCAGGTAAAGTAGTTGTCAAAAAATAGCGGCGTTGCAGGATGTACGTTTTGCAGTTTTGCAAGTCGGTCGTAGCCATCTTCCCCTCCCTTCTTCTCTTTTCTTGTGTCATTTAGCCGAAGGGAGTGCATGATGTACTGGAAGCGCTTGAAGGAAATCACTTTGGAGGTTTCTTCGCAGCTGAAAAGGGGGTCTCGGATCCGGTAGTACTAAATTTTATGTCTAGGTATCACGTTCATCAGTAGCAGCAATTCAAAATAAGCGCACAGCTCCTCTCTTGTCAGTACCGCCCATTTCTTAGGGTATTTTTGTGCACAGGCATGATTTCTGTGGTCTAAAATCATTTGAAACACTTCTTCATCAAAGTACAAATCCAAACAGTCGGCTGCTCGCACCAGTGGCTTTACTGAAAAGAGGGTGTAATGACTATGGAATCCAAGCCAGGATTTCTTCTTCTCCCTCCTTATGATGGCCCATACCCACAGTGGGGGATTGTCCAGAATTATGATGATGATGATGATGGTGCATTTTATTGGCACAAGGGCGTCTCAGGCCAAAGAGCGCCAAACACAAGGTGAAGTGTCAACTGAAGTCAATAAAATGTCAGAGGTGTGATGTTTATTACTGTATTTAAAACTGTAGAGTATAAGGCCTAAAAGGTATTTCGCTGTGTATAATCTAAAACATGGTGTATAGGGCCTAAAACATTGAATTGCGGTGTATAGTGGTCTGAGTAACAAGAAAAAACAGCTATCCAAGTAAAAGAAACTGGCTGACACCCATGTTGATGAATAAATCCATATTGTCACCAACACACGTAGCAAGCAGCACAACAACCGAGCTGGCCCTTTTTAATCAAGCGAAAACTCGAGAGAGACGAGGATGACGCTTAGCCACGTGCCAAGACATTCGGCCACTTGGTGGCGCCAGAAGATGGTCAGCGGTGTGGCAAATTGCCCCCCTTCCAAGGGGCATCGACCCGATGCCGCAAGCGTAGGGGAATAGTCGAAAAGCGGGGCAAATTATACGGGAAAGTCTCTGGCTCTGGTTTGGACCCTGAATTGGTTTACCGATTGTAATAGGGCTTCATTCTGGCAACGTGAACTATTTCAGATTTCGGCTGCCGAGAGGAGCGTACAGTGCCTAGTGGTAGCACCTCGTAGTTCACCGCGCTGAGGCGGCGGAGCACTCGTAAGGTCCAAAGTATCGCCGCAGAAGCTTTTCAGAGCGCCCTCGCAACCGTATTGGGCTCCATACCCAGACTTGGTCGCCGGGCGTGTAAGTCACCTCTCGGTGTCGCAGGTTGTAGCGCTGGGCGTCGTGTGCTTGTTGGGGCCGAATTCGCTGTCGGGCAAGCTGGCGTGCAGCTTCTGCGTCACCAATAAATTGGTCAGCCCTCACGACAGTGGAGGGAGTGGAATCTGGAAGAACCATGGCATCCAGCATAGTCAAGGGTTCGCGTCCATGAACCAAATGAAATGGAGTGAATCGTGTTGTTTCCTGGAGAGCAGTGTTGTATGCGAACGTAATGTACGGCAGAAATCGGTCGGCAATTGTCTTGTTAAGCCGCTCAGTCAGTCCATTAGTTTGAGGATGATAGGCTGTTGTCTTGCGGTGGGTGGTGCCACTGAGTCGAAGTACCTCACTCGTGAGTGCCGACGTAAACGAAGTTCCTCTGTCAGTTAAGACGACTGTTGGCGCACCATGACGGAGTACAATGCTGTGAATGAAGAAATGCGCAACTTCATTTGCGGTACCACGGGGAATGGCCTTGGTCTCACAGTAGCGGCTAAGGTAGTCAGTGGCAACCGCTATATACCTGTTACCCATGGAGGACTTCGGAAATGGGCCAAGTAAGTCCATGCCGACCTGTTGAAATGGGAATTTCGGGGGATCGATAGGCTGTAAGAGCCCAGATGGTTTAATGGGTGGTGTTTTCCACCGCTGGCACTCACGGCAGGTACGGACGTAGCGGTGCACAATGGCAGCAAGACTCGGACAATAGTACTTTCGGCATATCCGTGCCAATGTACGAGAAAACCCGAGATGGCCGGAAGAAAGGTCATCGTGGCACACACGAAGAACTTCGTCATGTAGCGTTGTGGGTACTACTAGCAGATAAACAGTTTCTGTTGGACCGCAGTTCTTCTTGTAGAGCACACCATCACGAAGGCAAAATGACGACAGTCCGCGCCTGAAGAGCTGAGGAGGAGATGACACGGTTCCTTCGAGGTATTCAATGAGGGGCAAAACTTCAGAGTCAGCCCGCTGCTTTCGGGATAAGGTGGACGTCGCGATAACACCAAGGAAAACGGAATCGTCGTCGGAGCCGTCCACGTGGCAGAGAGTAGGGGCGCGGGACAGACAGTCAGCATCACTGTGTTTCTTGCCGGACTTGTTCACGATTGTAACGTCAAATTCTTGCATCCGAAGGCTCCATCGAGCAAGCCGACCCAATGGATCTTTCAGGTTTGCCAGCCAACACAGAGAGTGATGGTCGCTCACGACAGGAAACGGACGACCGTACAAATACGGACGAAATTTCATGACTGCCCACACAACAGCGAGGCACTACTTTTCGGTAGTTGAATAATTAACTTCGGAACGGGACAAAGTGCGACTGGCGTAAGCAATGACACGTTCTGAACCGTCCTGTCACTGAACAAGGACCGCACCGAGGCCAACGTTACTGGCATCCGTGTGCAGTTCCATGTCGGCCTCTTCGTCGAAGTGGCCAAGTATTGGCGTACATTGGAGACGGGACTGGAGTTCCGTGAAAGCGTTTTCCTGGTCGGGGCACAAACGAACGGCTCGGCGTCTTTTGTCAGGCGGGTCAGAGGCTCAGTGATCTTGAAGAAATTGTTAACAAAGCGACGATAGTACGCGCAGAGGCCGAGAAATCGACGCAAGCTTCGTTTATCCGCTGGTTTGGGGAATGAAGAGACAGCGGCCGTCTTCTCTGGGTCTGGGCTAACACCTCGAGCGCTGACAATGTGGCCGAGAAATTTCAGCTCGTTAAATGCAAAGTGGCATTTTTTGGGTTTGAGAGAGAGACCGGCAGATCGGATGGCCTCGAAGACTGCGCGTAAACGTTTCAGGTGCTCGTCGAACGTGTCCGAGAAAATCACAACGTCGTCGAGATATACGAGGCATGACTGCCACTTCAGACCAGAGAGTACAGTCTCCATCATTCGCTGAAATGTGGCAGGGGCCGAACACCACACCATGTCACACCGCTGACCATCTTCTGGCGCCACCAAGTGGCCGAATGTCTTGGCACGTGGCTAAGCGTCATCCTCGTCTCTCTCGAGTTTTCGCTTGATTAAAAAGGGCCAGCTCGGTTCTTGTGCTGGTGGTGGTGGTGGCTGCACCGCTCACCGAATTTCATCACGGATGACGTCCACGGTAGAATAATTATTTGCAGAGGGAGCATTCAAGTGGAGGTTTTGCAGCTCTTCGCGGACAATGCTCCTCACAAGCTCCCGCAATGCCTCGTCGCTGGCTGCTGGCACGGACGCGCAACAGGGTCTGGCCGCTACGCTTGTCTGACGGCCGTATTGGGTACTCCGTTCCTGCAGGGAACGTTCCATGCTGGTAGCTTCTCTCGCGAAATCTGCGACAGTTCTTGGGGGGTCGCGAATGAGGCCAGCGAACAACTGTTCCTTCACCCAGCGCATGAGGTGCCGTACCTTCGTTGCCTCAAGCATGGTAGGGTCGGCCCGATTTAAAAGCCACGTCATGTCCTCGACAAACATGGCCACACTCTCATTTGACTGTTGAGACCTAGAACGAATTGCAATCTCTGCATTTTCTTTGTGTGCACTCGAGCTCAATGTTGTAAGTAACTCACGGCGAAAGGCTGCCCAGTTGACAAAGGACGCCTCGTGGTTCTCGAACCACGTCTTGGCCGAGCCTTGCAGCGCGAAGTACACATTCATTAGCTTCCGCTCGTCGTCCCATTGGTTACATGCAGCCACACGGTCAAGACTGGCCAACCAGTCTTCCACATCCTCTAACCGGTCACCATGAAATGATGGCGGTGATCGCGGTGCGGGAAGGACGAACGGTGGGGCGTTGCTGGAAGGCTGGCTTGTCTGGCTGCTCGTTGTGGATGTCATGGTTCGTAGCGGGGTGGACAGCGGTTCACACTCAGGTTGTAGGCCTCGCAGGCGACGGCTGGCTTTATGGACAGCAGTCGCGTCCACGATGAGCAGCGTCACTTACGTCTTCGGGGGCAACGTACATGGGACCTTATCCTGCACAATCCACCAAATGTCACCAACACACGTAGCAAGCAGCACAACAACCGAGCTGGCCCTTTTTAATCAAGCGAAAACTCGAGAGAGACGAGGATGACGCTTAGCCACGTGCCAAGACATTCGGCCACTTGGTGGCGCCAGAAGATGGTCAGCGGTGTGGCAATATGGACGCCTACTTTAAAAAAATATTTAAAAACTCCATCTAAAGGGAAACATCAGGAATTTATCTCCAATAAAGATGGACGGATGTGGGGATATCGGTTTCTTGTGTAATTAAGGAGAATGATGTCTCCTTTGCTATTGAAGTCTCGGGCATTCAATTAAAACATGGATCACTGTTAGCCGGTCGCCGCATCTCGAACAATGTGGTGCAGGAGAGTTTGTTAAAAGGTACGAATATGTTGTATATGTGTGACCCATCCTCAGCCTGCAAGAGCTACTTCTTTGAAATCTGTTTGTTTTGTTTTTCTGCAGTGTACATGCCTATCCTTGGTTTTATCGTGTATAGTTTATTCTTAGTTGCTGTGTCCCACTTCTCTTGCCATTGTTGTCGAATCATGTTTTTGATATGTGGCTTGAGGTCTGATATGATATGTTGTCAATGTCTGTAGTGTTTCGAAGGGCAGCTGAAGCAGGAAGCCTATCAACTGTCTCGTTACCAGGAATACAGCGGTGGCCTGGCACACAACACAGTGTAATTTTAAGTTCCAGTTTATGGGCAGACATAAGGGTGTTATAAAGGGAATTCAGGACTGGGTTCTTATTATGCCACTTCCAAAAGGATAGGGACTTTAAAACACGGAGGGAGTCTGTGTAGATTATCGATTTCTCTATTTTCGTTTCTATAACGTGTCTCAAAGCTAACCATATACCGTGGCATTCAGCCATAAATATACTTGTGTGTCTGTTCAGTGTTTTTGACTGAGAAAACTGCGGTCCATGTGCTGCACAGGAGACTTGAGCTGACTTTGAAGCTTCAGTGTAATACTCATTGCATGTGTACTTTGCCTGAACTGACATGAAGTGCTGCTGTATGGCAATAGGGGACGCATGTTTCCGACTTCAAGGAATGGTATATCACAATTCACAGCGTGTATTTCCCAAGGAGGAATTATGTCTTTCATGGAAGTTGTAAGAAAACTGGTAACCGAACGTCCAGATGTTCAATATGAGCGGCAACTCTGATTGGGTATTGTGGCGTTAGTGATGGTTTTCTTGAGACAAGGTCTGTGCTAGTTGTGTCAAGCAAGAGCCGGCGAAATGGATGATCCAGTTAGCATAATATCTTCATAACATAGGTTACACAAGTAAATTGTCTTCATCGTTGCAGTGACCATCGTTTCGCCTCGACATAACGACTAGCAATTGGGCTAGTTACAAAAGCGCCCATGGCGAGGCGAAGGCCGCGGTGGTGCACGGGATCGAGCAATTTTAGAGCAGAGGATGATGCTGACCCAACCATCATCGGGCCATAGTCAATGCGTGATAGAATTACACTATTCAGAAGGCTCAGAAGGCAGTCGCGGTCTGTGCCCTATGACTAGTGAGAGATAATTTTTAGCAGATGCATTGCTTTGAGGCACTTCAGTTGCAACTGTTTTATGTGGGCAATGAAGGAAAGTTTTTTGTCAACAACTACGCCAAGAAATTTGTGTTCCTTTTTAAAGCCAAGGCTCTGACCATTCAGTGTAATGTTGGGGTCAGGTCTCATACCATGCTGATTAGAGAAAAGTACACAAACAGTCTTTTCAGAGTTAAATTTAAACCGATTGTCACCAGTCCACCTGGACAATTCGTTAACTCCTATCTGAATATGTCGCTCACAGATGGCCAGGTAGCAAGATTTGAAGCTTATCTGGACGTCATCAACATATACAGAACATGAAATGGTTTTTGGCAGCACGCTTTTTAGAGAGTTCATTTTGACTATGAAAAGTGTGCAACTGAGAACACCACCTTGAGGGACACAATTTTCCTGTATATACTGCTGTGAGTATGCATTGCCAACACGTACTTTGAAGGTCCGTTCTGACAAGTAACTTCGTATTGTATTGCACATGTTCCCTGTGATACCAAGAGAGAAAAGGGCGCGGATAATACCATAGCGCCAGATGGTCTCATATGATTTTTCAAGATCGAAAAAGACAGATAAACAATGTTGTTTATGTACAAAAACATCCCTTGCATACGACTCAAATGCAATAAGCTGATCAGTTGCTGACAGCTCAGCTCTAAACCCAGCTGGTTTTGATGAAGAAGACTATTGTATTCAAGGAAATGGAAAAGGCGACGGCCAAAATTTATTCTAGGTCACATAATACGGTTCATTTGTAGTCCAGTTGTCGCCAACTTCAACTTTCAGTATATCTACTTCGTGATTCAGGTCGACCGTTTCGCGCCTGTTTGTTTTTATTTCTTTGAAATTGTTGGTCGACGTTTGTGTCGGTTGCCGCATGATTGGCGGGCTTCGTTTTCATCTTCGTCTGTACTGAAATTTGGTGGTGCAAACTGCAGCACAAACTCTTCTTCGCTACTCACAGCCGCATTCTCACTGGGTTCGGACTCATATGAGTTACAGTGCTGAAGATGAGTTCCCTTGCCTCTTCGTGTCTGAGCGAGTCCACTGCGATTTCATAAAAGTTGTTGGGCTTAGTAAAATAGGCAGACGATTTTAGAGTACCCTGTCTATAACACAACTTTTGCGCACCCCGCTGCAGCGATTTTTAATTTGCTGACACAAACGCATGCCCAAAACGTTCGTCTGAATAGGCAGAAAAGGAAAACCTTACCATTCATGCC
The DNA here is from genome assembly GCA_023969395.1 of Amblyomma maculatum. Classification (NCBI taxonomy): domain Eukaryota; kingdom Metazoa; phylum Arthropoda; class Arachnida; order Ixodida; family Ixodidae; genus Amblyomma; species Amblyomma maculatum. The sequence continues at coordinate 104,882 of JAJIZL010028819.1, forward strand.
GAACTCTTGTGAATCTAGTAGTGCGGGAGAGTAAATTTCAAGCGCTACGATCAAACAAACAAACATTCAGTACCCCATCGTACCTTCGTCCCCTTAAGTGGTCAGGATGGCACCTTTTTCTCTGGGAGGCATTGTGAAAAACAAGATGAACCCCTTTGCTAGACGTTGACGAAGAATCTTGCTGGTCTGAATCGTTCTGCTTTCTCCCCGACCTCGACGCCGTCCTCGACGGGTAAATTAAACCTTCTCCTACAAAAGAAATAAAGAGGAACCGGAGATCTTCAACATGCACTGCCGTCGCGCAGGACACCGACTTCTTTCCTTTTCGCGCATATCAAAACGTCACCACAGAAAGCGGCGCAGAGCAGCAGCAAAGAGAAAATGAGCCTAAGAAGGCGAACAGAGCAGCGGAGACGCCCGAAGAGGAACAACTTACCAAAAGGTGATGCAAGACTACCGAGCGTAATAGATGCAGCGTAGCCGCCGATATTGCGGCCTTTGGAGGAGATTAGTCAGCGGGAGCTAATTGGAAAAGATTTGAAGGCAGATCATGTGCCTGATCACTCCATTTTAGTTTTCGAGTGTGCATCTGCGACCCGGACATTCGCAGCACATTTTATGAACAATACGTTTGGACACATGTGGACAAAATGAGTCTCTCATTTTATTAAACCATGTTTAGACATGTCTCTCATGGCTAAACATACATGACAGCAACAAGATCAGCCAGGGAATAATTCGTTTATAGGAAGGGAGAGGCGCAGTATCTGTCACACTTCTTTTGTGGACACCTGAACCGCGCCGTAAGGAAAACGTACCTCTCACTCACACCCAGACTCTCGTGGATACATCTCACGAATGCACATATCCAGCTAACACCGATCAACAAATAAACGTTCGCCCTACTATATGCTGCGTTTGCCGTAATTACCCACCAAAAAGGCCCGTGTGGGCAACATGCGGCTATACGTGCTTTCCAACCCAACCATGGGTCATGCGGGACCTGTCCGGCTTTTTAGTGGGCAGTACTGTTTGGGCGAGCACATCTTTTATTTTCTTAAGCTGATATTCGCGGCGCACATGAACTAATGTGCCCGCAAGAAACTGATGTGAAAAGCGGGCATGTGTGAGCATTTCCAGCCCTGCCACAGCCCTTGCGGAACCTATCAAGATTTGGAGTGGGCAGCCTCATTCAGTGTATCCGATTAGCTTTCTGCCTTAACTCGACAGTTCTGTCAAATTTTCCGTCGCGGCTCATGTGGGGACCTAGTGTGTGTACCATGTGGGACGTAAGTGTTGCTCACAAAGACCCCTGAGACCGTGATGTGAGAAAATCTGCCTAATCAGCCCTTGCCTAGCCTATAGTATTGCCAAATCGAATAAACAGATGCAAGCCCGATTTGGACCTCCCTGCCTCTTCTGTAAAGTGGACCCTCATTCGTATTATAGTTTTCGCCCCAGCCCGACATGCTCATATGTGCTACTTGGAATGGCGCTCCCCGAAAACTCCTTAAAGACCGCAGCCGCTCATTTTCCGAAAGCTTGCAGAGACATCCTGTGTTCCTTCTCCACCAAACAAAGCTGTCACCCCATAGCCTATTGCCTCATCGAGTGCTTCAACTGCACTCCCAGAACTATGCTCGCTAAATGCGTTCCACTGTACCAGCGGGCCTGCGATCTCGCTGTACCATGCGTCACATTCACTTAGAGCTTCTATCTCTACGAATCTGGCGGTATGCTGCTTTCTCTCCGTTGTATGAACGCGATACCCAAATGTCTTCGACACGCTGCTTCTTACGTCTGCTGCAAGATCTGCCTCTGACCACAACGCTATTGCTCCTGCTGAGTAGACCAGTCATGTAATCCGCTCCCATCTGCTCATACCACAATCCTCACAACAACATCCGTAGAACTGTCATCATCGCGTGATCTCCTTCTCATGGGTCTCTGGTCTTCTTCTTGACGCCTGCATCGGACACTGCAAAAAGCTTCTCTTCCGCTATATTGGAAAATGTTCTCCGTCAGGCCACTGCCGCCGCCTAGCAGATAGCCACAGCATTACTGGGGCCTTCCTGTTTTGTACTTGATACATCGGACATGTCTAGCGCCTGAAGCCATATGATTTGCCATGTCCTGCAGCAATTTAACAAATACGAAGACTGTTTTTCTTGCCT
>JAJIZL010028819.1:112055-221682 GCA_023969395.1 Amblyomma maculatum
CATGTCCTGCAGCAATTTAACAAATACGAAGACTGTTTTTCTTGCCTGGGGTCCATGACACGGATAAGGTAAGCGACGATGAGTGAATCATTTGTTTGTGGCTCATATGCTCTCATTTGGGCTCTCTGCTGGCTTGCTTTGTTTTTATTTTTCTGCTGTGCCTTATTCCCTCTACTTAGCCACAAATTACGTAATGATATTTTTGTTGATCCGAATCTAATATGCTGTAATTGCTGTAATTGTTCTCATCAAAGTTCGTTATAGCATCTGTCTTACAAAGACATAAGCATGGTTTAACAAATGTGCTAAACGTCCGTTAACGCAAACAGTTTTCATCTCATAAAAGTGGCGCCGGTTAAGGCAAAATAGAATTGATTGAATTTGTTGTAGCGCTCAACTTCACACATAACATTCAAGACTTCCTATTTTCTTTCTCGCTTCTTAGCTGGTCTTCCCTTCATGAAGTGTCTATATACCGTTTTCTTGTTTTCGTGATAACAAACCACATTTACTCAAGAACTAATGCTTGTCCCAGTGCGCGTTTGTTCTTTGGACAAGAATGCTGGAGGGGGTCTGTCGGCGGCATTGAAGCATTCTTACATGGGAATTTGCGCTCCTTTTTAAAACGGTCCAACAAAACAATATGTTTTGTGAATAAAAGTGTAACGGCAGCATGTGGCGACCAATTCCTATTGTGTTCTTAAACGGATTTTTTTCTTGTCCAAAGGAAAAGCATACATTTCATCTCTCCTAAAACTAGCAGGATGTCTCAGCACATATGGCAGCGGAAGTATTGAAGCCTTCTTTACAGATGACCACAGACTCTGTGACTCTGGTAGGAGTATCAGCCAAGGAAATGGTAAAATAGTTTTATGAAACAGAAAGGAACTTTGTTTTACTAAAATATAGGCAGTTTAAAAGCAGTGACTTACCTTATAGATATCGAGCTCCTTGCCCGCGGTGCTGATTGAATGTGGAGCATCTGCAGCTTCGGCAGGTGCGTTGATGCAAACAAAATGTGTCAGGAAAATTGAGAATATACACAGGCGAATTATTTTATGAGCCCAATGCTGCTGGCGCAAAGGCGTACCAGGAATAGATCTAAACATAGTTACTTCTTACAGCTTCTAGTGTATTAGGGGGATCAAAACTAGAGCTCAAAAACTTGAACCTAGTCTCAATTCTGTCTACTGCCATAGGCGCTTATGATCATTTGCATGCGGCTTCGTCTTATATATTTTTATTACAAAAGACAGTGATATTATTGATCATTCTTTTGTTCAGCGTTATATCTCTTTTAAAATTCTATTTAAAAGAAAAAACCAAAGCCCAGAGCCGCCGAATGTCACAATGATTTAGCAAATTGTCCTTTAGGCTTGTTTTCTCGCCTACTTAAACGGCAAAAACAAACATAGAAAGGACAAATGCGATTTTTATTTTTCATGGGGAAGTTTGTCTCTAACAAACGTCAAGAGAGAATTTAAACACGTTTTTTTATCCGAAAAGTAAAGCAATCACAACCTTTGATAAAACTTACTTTTAACAATATGAAAACTTGCGCTATATTAATAATGGGATTTGAGCGCGCACTTCGATACGAGCCAATTTAGCAATAGGTTTTAAAGAAGGCGCACCGTTTTATTCTTTTTTATATCCGACTCTAGTGTGAAGTTTTCACTTCACTTCTTCAGACCTTAACATTCTCACTCAAACGAACATCGCTTGGGTTTAGTAATGGAGCCGCATGTCCACAAAATTCGCGAAATGCATTCATTTATTTTTGCGGGGCAATAGAGAGTGGTTATGAGACACTTGTGCCGTGTGAAATGGTGAGGGAGCTTATAGCAGCAGCCATAAACGCAACCTCTCTTAAAGAGAACTAAATAATCTATAAAAGAGCGGTGATATTTAAATATTGATCACAACTTAGGGTTGCAAAGAGATGAAAACATTCAAACTTGATCATAAATGGTTTATCAACTGAATTATGTTGTCTTTCATCCGCCTTAAAAGGACGAAAATTCAGGAGCTCTGGCAGCAAACATATTGTTGCCAGACTGTGAAGGCAACATTTTGCAGATGAAATTATACAAACCAGCCGCTTAACTAGCAGATAGTCTTTTGTTTTCGTGTCACATCCGCAACAAAGCGCAATGAGAACAATGACACTTTATGTGAAAGAAGGTATTTTTTGCGCTCTTCCAACTTCCAACTTCTGATAATGTTTCTGCGTCAATAATAAAGATAGTAAAGCTCAAGGAACCTTTGAATACCCCCAAGTATAGTTATCCCCACGTGTTGAAGAATATGACTTTTTATTTTCCATTGTTCTGTTCACAAAACAGCAGTCGTCTTTATATATTCGCTTTTAAAACAATGATTTAAAGCTGCAGTCATCAATCTTAGCAATGGAAGTCATGTTAACGCTCCGTACCTGCACACACAAAGCGTGTAAAGGTCACAAGGCACGGCTACAATATTCTAGATGCCGGCTCCGTCCGAGACATTTCATGTCCTTAGGGTAGGTGTAAAAACATTGTCTCCTAAGGCGTTTTGCAGTCATGCACTTGCGCTATGCCGATTCTGCTGCTTATTTAACCAAACTGTGGAAATATGAAGTTATTACTATCTGTGCTACTAGATAGAGGGAGAGAGAAATCTGTTTACTGAAACGCAGAGAATTCGGCTGGCGCTAGGATTGGGTGAGATGCTACTCCGCGTAGGAAAGGAAATTGGGGAGAAAAAGACGGAAAACGTAGGTCCTAATATATCTCTGATGTTGGTGACCTTTCTGAGCCACTTCATCAACTTTTTTGTTAGAATGGCACAGTGTGCTTGTCTACACTGAAATATGAAGTGCCTTATGGCAATATCCAAGTCATGTAAATATCTTCTGTAAAGAGAAACGGGTTGATGATTACTTATCTTAAGCAGGTTGGAGAAGATTCGCAAAAACGGTTTAAAGTTAGTAAAGATAATACTTCGACCAGAGGCTCGGATATAGGAAAGAGCTTCTGTAATACTCTAAACCCTATAAAAGATAGGACATTTGTTTGCTACAGGTCAAAATACTAGCAGCCATACCGCAGGCAGCACATCTGAAGCTATTCTCACCCACTTAACCAACGAATATATTGCTGCGAGCTTTTTACTTTATAACTGCCACTATGGAGCACGGAACGACATTGTGTTCTTTGTTTTTTCCTGCTTGGTGCCGCAAAAAAAGCTTTTATCATTTACCTTGCAGCGTGATATGCGCCGAAATCAGCCTCGAAGGACTACATGCAAGCACAGCTCATTTCATGTTAATCCAGACATATCAAGTATGTCGCAGCTGTTTTATCTTGCGATTCCTGCGCTGAATTTTATTTAAGCGCTGCCACAAGCAACCCGTATTCTTTTTCCGATGATCGACGAGCGCCCATGTTGTTATCCCTACGGCTGAGCTGCCTAATTATTTTCCATTTGCAAGTACCCTCCATAGTAGTTAATTTAGGAACAACGCCAATCTCTCCATTTGCTTCCTTCGGCACTGTCCTGATTATGTAGCATTTAGAGGTGCTGCTTTCCATGGTTGGAACTACCCTTACAACCGGTGATAAATGTGCTGAACGTGTCGCATAGACCAATTTTCCAGAGTGCACCGAGACAGCCGCCGACTTCAAGGCTTGCCACCTGAAGAAGGTCTACTATTGAGGCCCCTTCAATACCGGAAAGATGCTTGGACACCTTCGATGGCCCAGCCGGCAGCATAAGTTTCCGTAATAATGCAGCAGCGCTAAACTCCGTGCATTGTCTGTGGCAGCCAGGGAGAACCTGATGTTACCTGAGACGTCACCAAAGAATGTGTGAAACTGTTTTGTGCTGTTAGTTTTTCTTGTCGATAATCTGTTTTTGTTTTTATTACTTATGTGTATTCCTTTCTTTTGTTTTGATTTTGTTGTTGGTTTTTTCTAGACGATGCTCTGTTTTTGCATTTAATCAGTTCAGTTCAGTCGTTTCCGACTCTTCGTGCCCCTATGGACCATATCACGCCACGCTTTCCGGTCTCTCACTATCTTCCTAACATAACATAACTTCATCTGCAGCGCCTCGAGGATGCCATCTAACCATCGCGTTCGCTGCCTACCCCTTCTCCGGCGACCCTCAACCTTTCCCAACATGAAATCTTTCTCCAGCGGCTCCTCTCTTCTCATCAGATGACCAAAGTAGCTGAGCTTTATCTTTAGGATTTGACCCTGCAATGAGCAGTCAGGGTTTATAGTCGACAATATCGACTGATTTGATCTTCTGGCCGTCCAAGGAACTCTCAAGATTCTTCGCCAGCACCACAATTCAAACGCGTCAATTTTTCAGCGGTCAGCCTTCTTCACAGTCCAACTCTCGCATCCATACATCACAACTGGAAATACCATAGCACGAGTTATACGGATCTTGGTTGGCAGACTAATGTCTCTTTACTAGGCGGTCAAGGCTAGCCATGGCTCTCTTTCCCAGAAGTAGGCGTCTCCTAATATAATAGCTGCAGTCTCCTTCCGGGGTTATCTTGGAGCCCAAGAAGAGAAAATCTGTCACAGCTTCCACTTCTTGTCCCTGGATGCTCCAGGACTTGATGGGGCAAGACGCCATAATCTTTGTCTTTTTAATGTTCAGTTTAAGACCAAACTTCTCACTCTTTTCTTGTACGCGCATCAGAAGTCTCTTGAGTTCCACTTCACTTTCTGCCATTAAAGTGGTATCATCCGCATATGTAAGGTTGTTGATACGTTTCCCAGCAATCTTCACTCCAGCTGAAGACTCGTCCAGACCGGAATTCCTCATGATGCACTCAGCATATAGGTTAAATAGGCAGGGCGACAGTATGCAGCCTTGTCTCACTCCTTTCTCAATCGGAAACCAATCTCTAAGACCATGCCCAGTTCTGACTGTGGCCTCTTGCCCTTCATACAGGTTCCTGAGGAGATAGATGAGGCGATTTGGAACTCCCATCTCTTGAAGAGCTTGCCACAATCTGCTGTGATCTACGCAGTCAAACGCTTTCGCATAATCAATAAAGCAGAAGTAGATGGGTTTTTGGAACTCTCTCGCTTTTTCCATGACCCAGCGAAGGTTGGCAGTCTGGTCTCTAGTTCCTCTGCCCTTGCAAAACCCAGCTTGGTCGTCCGGAAGCTTCCGATCCACATACTGCTGCAGCCTACCTAGGAGGATTTTCAACATCACCTTGCTAGCATGCGAAATAAGCGCGATCGTGCGGTAGTTGGAACAATCTTTGGCACTGCCTTTCTTTGGAATAGGGATGTAAACTGACCTCCTCTAATCCTTTGGCCACTGAAGGTTTGTTCAAATTTGCTGACATAATGTATACAGAACGCCAACAGCGTCGTCATGGTTGAGGTTTTGAAGCAACTCAGCTGGAATGCCTTCAATTCCGCTAGCTTTGTTCTTAGCAAGGCTGGCTAAGGCCCATTCAACTTCTCTCTTCAGGATGCCCGGCTTGAGGTCAGTAGTCACAGCCGTCTAATGTTGGGTTTGCACATCCGGGTCCTTCTGGTACAGATCTTCGGTGTATTCCTGCCACCTCTTCTTTATATCTGAGGCTTCCGTGAGGTGCCTGCCTCGTTTGTCCTTTATCGCACTCAGCTTAGCACAGAAGCTTCCTTTGATATCTTTAATTGTCTTATACAGAGCTCTTGTGTTCTTCAATTGGCTGTTGTCCTCAACTGCTTGGCACTGTATGTTCAGGAAGGCATTCTTATCTTTTCTCGCGATTTTCTGAAAATCCGCATTGAGAGCCTTGTATCTTTCTTTTCCCCCGTAACTGTTGCTTTTATTACTTATGTTTATTTCTTTTTGTTTTGAATTGAAAAGGACTGCGCTTGAATGTGATGTGATTTGTCTAATGTACAAGGTCTCCTTCAGCGAATACTGGCACTGTTCGCCGCCGCACAGCGTGCTATGTCTGGCACTGTTCGCCGCACAGCGTGCGTCAAGGTCACGAGGCCCTGTCAGGCGCCATATGAACGCCTTCTGCCTCGTGAACCTCAGCAGATGTAAAAACGAAAATTCACAAGTATATGTACCCCGATTCTGCTGAAATAAATTTCATTTCATTTCAACATATCGGAGAGTGGCTATAATAATGCATGCTAGTGGCAGCCTTCAACAAATCGGATGATGTTCAGAAGCTCCAGAACACCATGTTTGCGCTTGATGGTATCGCGCGCATGTGTTTTGAGAGCCACGCATCTCCCTGACAACATTGAAAGCATTCAAGAAGGCGTTAGAGGAGGTATTCGTGAGCGTCAGGAGGAGGGAAAAAGCCCAACGTCTCCTGCAGTCCAGAGGTCAGCTCTGCATTGAGTAAATCCTCGCACACTTGGAACAAAAAGAAGGGATGTTTCGTGAGGCCGACCCTGATATTTGCGAGGAGAAAAAGATGACACTTGTAATTCAAGTTTTAAAGCCGTCACTCTCTGTCGGCCCCGTCAGGAACCCACCGAAACCCACTTGCGAATTCGTGAGAGAACCCTACCCCGGAAATGCCTGCGTTGTTTGCCAGCACACTATCTAAACTGCTACCAAGGACTGCCGACAACATATCCGGGAAGTGATCGGGGAAGAACTACGTCGACTCCTGCCCTTGCCTACACAACCTCAATAACCTTCACTCGCGACGTCGTCCGCAAACGTTCAGCAGGTATTAGGTGTTCCTTAAATATGTGTCTGAATGTTTCTGAAAGCTACAACGAAAGAAGCACCTGCAATGAGCGAGATGGTGGGCTGCGCCGTCCTGTGGTAAGACCGGTCCTACCAAGCTTTCTGGCCCCGAACAAGCCGCTACAGAACGACGCCCCTTGGCCCCGCTTGCTAAGCCTACGAACGAGCCCAAGGGCAAGGAGGTGTGACGACTGGACGACTTTGAACATCAGACCACTGTGCTTCCACTGCGGTAAGTACGCCCACGCTCTATGCCAGTTCTCACAGAGGCGCATCAGCCTGCCTTGCTTCGCAATCGATGTCTCAAGACCCCACCTTGACAAACGACCATAAGAAATCGAGAACTATCGATGCGTTCCTTTCTGTCCTTGGCCCAGTCGCGCCGTGTTCCTTTTTCGAGCCTACCTACGGAAGGCCAAGTATGCGTCATCAAGCCGCCAGTCAGACTCGATTGGCGCGCAGCGCACCTTATGCGCCGCCAGACCAGAGTTACGTGAGACCTTTGGAGCAGAAATCTTTGGGCGTGAAGTTGCTACACGGCAAACTAAGATAATTCGACGTCGATTACGAGTGACGATGCTGCAGCATTTTGACCAGCTCTGCGCACAAAGATAACATCGATGAGAATGCGACTAGACTCCAAGTTAACAATGCAGCCAAGCGAAGGGAAAATTGTGTATCCCGGCCACGACCTCAATATATGAAGGAGACAAGATCAGTCACAAAAGCCGAAGAATAATGCGAGGACGAGAACAAGCGTTATTGTTGATCGTCGCACAGTCGCTGCCTACGCAGGCATTGGAGATGACTGTTCAGTCATCTATGGACCGTTTTCCTCTAAGCAGTGGAAAGTAATAACCGCTTCGGATGACCCGCTGGTTCGGGTCGCTTGCGCTAACCTCGTTACTCCATCTGGGTGAGGCGCTGCAAGATAATTTGTGCAGGAACACACAATCTTCGACCTTCCTGCTCCTACAGTTGGGTTCGTGTGATCTAATTTTGGAGATAGACTTTATCAATGAACTTCGGGCGGTCACCCACTCTCGCTTAAAGGAAAGCTAGGCACATCACGTTGCTGTAAACGTCCTCGGTGAAGAAGTGAGCCTATCGCCCCGTCAGGTGCAGTAGTATCCGCTAGTAGAGGAGATACCAAAACCATTGAAGGCATAGTCGATGAAAACAGCCATATGATTATTTATCGAGGAATGGGTATCACAGAGCACAGCGCATTTTCCCGAGTACTCACGCTCAGGTAATGCTAAGGAAATTCACGCCAAAGAATACTAGCACCTAAACATGGGCAACCCGGCCGCGTTGCTAGATGAGATAGCAGACACCTCTGGCGTCTTCTCGATCACAAATGAAGTCGCAAATGAGGAACCTGTCGACGTCCATCAGCCCATATTCGGTATTAACATAGCACTACCATTCAGATGGCAAGACACGATATAGACTATACTTGAGAGTTACAGTGACTGCTGTTTCGTCAGCTTCAAAAGGGCGACAAACTGTGTTGGACGCCAAACAATTCACAAGCAAGTGCACGAAATGCTATGTGATGAACCTATCCATCTTCGAAGACCGCATGCCAGGCACCAGACGTTCTTGAAAAAATAAAGAATGAGCATTTTGCTTCTGCGTTTATTGCAGCCACTTCAACAGGAACATGAAAGGACATTTGCTCCCCCCCCCCCTACCCTGCCCAAATCTGTATCCTGCCCCGCACCGATGACACACTGAAATGGCTATACTGCGCAAATACTTCACATAAATGAACCTAAAGTGCGGCTATTGGCAAATTGACCTCAACAAAAGGATCGCGAGAAGGCGGTAATCATAATACCAGGTGGCCTATTCGAGTTTAGGTTATTGCCTATTGGCCTCTGCTAGGCAAAACAGACTTTTCAAAGAGCAATGGAAACAGCAGTAGTGGGCCTGAGGTGACAGATTTCCCTTGTATGCTCGGATGACGCTGTTTTCTTCTCAAGTTTGAAAACTATCGATAAAGCTTAGGAAAGTGCTGGAAAGGAAGCAACCAAGTAATCATGGGTAACACTTAAATTATAGAAGTTCTAGCTTGCCTAAGATTAGCTGCTGTTTCTGGATCATATCGCAAGCACGAAAGAAGTTCGCCTAGAACCCTATACTTTCGATGTGGTAGCCCAGTTTCCACGGCCTGGTGACAAGAAAGTATTGCACCGATTCCTTGCAACTGGCTGCTGCTATCCCCGATTTCTTTTCGGCCATCGCCTAATGTTGAATCAACATAGAAAAGCTGGCGTACCTATTAAATTGCAAGAGTGGCAAGGAGAAGCCTTAAACGAATTTAGGTGTCATTTACAGTCCTCGCCTGTGCTAAACCACATTGATAAAAGCGGCGACGTTGAAATTCTCATTGATGCTAGCTGTGGAGCCATAGGAGACCTTATAGTTAAGATGCACGGCAGACATGCATGCCGTGTAAGTTGGCATAGAACATAGAATATAACACTTGGGATCACCTCCTGCCATACGTGACGTTCGTCTATAACGCCAGCTTCCAGTCGGGAACAAGGGCGACACCGTTTAAAATTGTGCATGGCAGGGAGCAAATGACAACGCTGGATGCTATGCTACCACAAGTGAAGACAGAGAGCAACGCTGACATGGCCGCCAACCTCACCATGCCGTGGAGGCTCGACGATTCGGCCGTCAGTGCAATAATGTTCAGGAACGAACCGAGCATTCATGAAATAAATTAAAAAGGTTCGACGCTGAGCACCAGCCAGGGAGAGCATTACCGGGCTGGGGATCCGATTCGCCGCCGTGGACTGAGTGGAAAGTGTTTAATACGGTACTTCGGCCCGTACCTTAAAAGCATTAAGAAACTAGACTACCAAGTCGTCCCCGGGGGCACGATCATATCCCAGCGGCAGAGAGTGCTCCCCAATATCTCACAGTTTGCGCTTGCAGCATTATTACGTGCGTTAAGGGGTTATGACAGGAAAAACTGTCCAAATTTCAAGTTTGCAATTTTGACACATGAAAATCGACAGCACAACGGGGAACAAAACTGCGGAAGCGCGGCCCCCGACGCCGGCGTTTTGAAGCCCCTTAAAGAACCTATGTCGCGCCATCTTATCCCTTCTCTGTATCCGATGCTCCTCCTCTCGCATTTCGACAATGGTTCCAACTATGCAGTGGGCGGCAACGAGACGTTCTCCAGAGCAGGCGCTGGTAAAGACGCTAGCACCGGGTCTCATCAGAACATTTCAGCTTGCATTTTCTCGCAGCTTTCTCATAATTAGTTATTATTTGCTGCTGAAATATCAATACAGAATGTCAAAAATGATTTTGGGCTGAAATAGACTCAGCTGTCAGTAACTTGCAACATCTCAATTTCGTCGTCAGTCAACTCGCATTCACCTCTGTGTGTCCCTCGTCCGTCACCTGTTGGCCAAACTGCGCGGCAAGGTTAAAAAAAGTTGAAACTAGGCGGCAGAGGGGAACAATTTAGCAACCATCTGTCTATGGTACCTTTGCAGTTTCAGTGCCTATGAGCTGCGGGTAAACTTCAGATGACTAGAAGCATTTGCGTTGCTTGTGTTTTACAGTTCAGGTGCACATCTATGACTGCTTGCATGCTTGGAGGGTGAAATTGAGAACTAGCACACCAAACGAACGCAAAGCACTAAAGTGGCTTTATTCAGTCGCATAAAAGCCGTTACTGTTTTTAGATGCGGCGACACACTGAAAACATGCCGTTAGCTTACATTCATGATAAAAACAACGCCAGAAAGCATGGCTGAATCGCTAAAGGCAAGGACGTCGTTTTTACCTAATCAAGATCTAACGCGGAAAGTGTAAAATATGCGATGCGCGGGCATGTGGGACTTGACAGGGCGAAAAAATGAAACAATCCATACACAGTTTGTGCCGGCAAATGACGCTCTCTGTTAGCAATTGCTGCCTTGACTCACAAAGCCGCGACCAGGGTGTTGAGTTGACGTCCGCGGAGCCGATTCTGTTCAGCGAAACCTTCATCCGCGCCGCACCTTGAATTGCTGACCATATGCGCTAAACAACCGTTTACTATAGGGAACCCAACCTCATGTTTGGCTGCGCGACTGCAGCGCGCGCTCCTCCGCAAGCGGCAAAATTTTGAAGCATTGGTTGGGCGCAGCGCTAAAGCGGCGCTTGACTGAACGTGTTCTGGCGGCTTCGTGTGCTGCTCGCGTCGCTCGCGTTACATCTCTGAGTGCTCGCGCCGGCCTGCCGCCATGGCTTCGCAGGCATGCAAACAAGTGTCACAGTTGAGTTTTAAACATGGCTGGAGTGGTTCCGTGACGCTAGAAATGCCTGTAGACTTTCGTGTCTTTGCGGATTCTGCATGAGGAAGCAGCTCGCTTTGCACGCGCTCCCGTTGTTGAAAGCTGCTTTCACGCGCGCCCTGACCACAGTCTACTCGCTTGGCGAGCGCTTGGATTTCCGTGCTGAAAGAAAGCTGTCGCGCGCGCACGCGCGCTCCTGCTTCTACTTTTCAAACTCGCGCTTAGACGAAGTGGTGTTTGAAGCGAATGTGCAGCAATGTACACGCTGCGATATGGTTTTAAGAAAATAGCTGAAACGGTGGCTATTTTCGCAGCGCAAATGTCAAAAAGGGAGAGCTATTAATCAGCCTTGTGCATTCTGTTGAGTTGATTGTAGGAGACAACGCTGTTATCGTGAAGGCTAAGTGTGTGTCGCAGGTCCGCGACCACATCGCGTACGACGTGTAATTTGAGGCAGGGATTTCATTTTTATTATACCCATTACATTAAGGCCCAGACGCTCTCTAAAGAGGGCTTCGGAGTTTTGCCGCTGGGTTTGCCCCATTGTTGTGCCTGGCTTGTGCAGGACTCATCTTCGTGGGAGTTTATTAAACAGCACACAGCAGCAAAATGCTTGCAGCGTCCCTGAATTCCTGCCTCGCAGGTACACTTGGCACGCGAAATCGCAAGCTGGCGCTTTTCATTGCATATCCATGCTAGCTGCAAAGAAACGTCACTTAACAGAGACGGGCCGTTTGGTTCATTTCGAACCCACGACATAAAGAGCAAAACTAACAAAAGGGAACAAGGATATGCTGCCTCGTAACTCATGCTCAGACGCAGATTGTTTCTTCTTTAGAAAGCAGACACTGAAGCTCCAAGGCAGGATATGTAAAATAACCTGTAAGCAAGGATACAATTGAGTGAACATGTTCGTTTAGTTTTGTAGTGTTTAACGCACACCTCAGCGCGACAAGGCTACGAGGGGCGCTGTATTGGAGACCTGCAAAAATCCGCTGTTTGAAGTGCTGCTGTTCCAGTTAGTGTAGTGAGGGGAATCCGCCAATGTCGCATTTGTCGCTGCTCGTTAACGCGCAGAAGTACATGTGCACCAAAAGTAGCACGCAGCAAGCGAACGGTGGTCGAAATGGAAAAAAACTGCATACCAGCGCGCTGTATAAGCAGATGCGCGGCAAAGAGCGAGGGGGCGTCGGCACATCCGTCTGACCCATCTCGATAACTTGATGCTCGCGTTATCGCCTCAAAGCATAGAGAAAGAGATTGGTAAAGAGCGGACACTCCCATAGGGCCCAGCGGCCCATTTGACTGTAGTGCACCAAGCGGCCGGCGGCAACTACTTCCGGTCTTGCTGAAAGGCGCGCGATTTGAATGCTAGCCATGCGCTGCGCCCTTCCCTACCCTTTTGGCGCATTTTGGTTTTAAATAATCTGCTAGTGTTTCTATTTATTCTCAGTATGCATAACAACAGGAAAAATAGATTCCCAGTTCTCTAAACTGGCCATCAGCGCAGCTGCGCCACAGCCTTTGCAAAACAGTATTGCAGAAAAGACGCCAAGTGCTTTGTGAAATGAATTTATTTTGCTGCATATAAAACACGAGATGCAACAGATCAGACGGATGCATTGACAATACTTGACACACATTAGGCGATGTGCACAATAAGGAAAAATAAAAATACTCAAGGTGAAAAACAGCACTTGGGTAGAGTAAAAAAATAGCATATAACGTTGATTTCCGAATTATTGCAAATGATATTTAACAAAACGGGCATTATACATAAACTACACAGTCCCAGTAGTGGCTACCTTAGCAAGGGTAACTTGTATTGTCCAGGGCAGAGAGGAGTACTGACGCTTGAGGGAAGGCCACACCATTCACTCGTCGCATCTGCCGTGCTTCGGCTGCAGTCCGTGGGTCCATGCAGTGCTGTTGGAAAAGGAATGAACATGATGCAGAAGGTTGCAATGAAATGTAAGGCCACTGCACCGCGCACACATCTGTGCATGTGGGTGGGTACTGAAAACTTGGTGAGCAGCAGTTATGATCCAGAACAGAAAAGCTGTCATTCGTAAAATTGATACAAAAGCTACGCTTGCAACGTAGAGGTCAGAAAATGCAGGCTAACCGAACCTGTCTGAAAACGCATTTCTACAGAGCGTGAAATAACAGCCACTAATCTAACAATATTCCTCAAGAGCACTGAACAGCTGAAGCAATGAAGCCGGCCGCATAAAACATTTTTCACTTTAACGTTGTCCCGTTAAATGTAACGTGACACCACGCAAAAGTAGCCGTTCGCAAAACCGTGGCCTGGCCTCACCGCGGCCGGTGAGCACGTGATGTTGGCTTGCCTTTCATACGAGACTTTGTGAAGCGCAGACCACCGCGCTGAGCTAAACTGCCCGAAATGCCTCGCAGTTTTACAAGAAAGAAACATTTTTCACCTTGCGGCTGCCCTGTTATACGCGACACCACGCAAAACAAGCCGTTCGCAAAACCTCACGCCATGTCACATGTCATCGCGGCCGGCGAGCCATATTGGCGAGCGCCTTGTCATGCCTGTTGTCTGCCCTTCACGTGCGTCTTTGTGATGCGCAGACCGCCGCACTGACATACACTGCCTGAAATACTGCGTAGTTTAACAAGAAAGTCAAGAATGAAACGTTTCTCACTCTACCGTTGCTCTGCTAAACGCGACACTTAGCAAAACTATAGCCGTTCGGCAAACTGCGTCAGCATGGCCGCACCGGCCGGCGAACACGCCATTTTGGCGCAACGGCGTGCCTTGGTGCCTTCACATGCCACTTTGTCAAGCGTGACGAGCTAAACTGGTCGAAATGAAGCTGCTTCCCGGGAACACAACATATTACACCTCGCCGTGGTTGGAAACAGCCAGAGTTACGGCGTAATGAACTGCGCCTGAACAGCCGGCGCGCCTGTTCACGAGCTGCGAAACTTATTGGCACCGGCCGGCATGGTCAGCGTAAACTGTTCCAAATGCAGCGTAGTTAAGCAAAAAACGTTGCTCACCTTGCCGTCGTTTCCAACCGCTGTCGTTCTGCGCAGCAGTCCACGAGATGTCTGTGCCGCACAAGTGCGGCGAGGCACGAGCACACAACCGCGCCCTTTGACAACTTCTTGTCGTCTGCTCCGGCGGGCTACCGCTGCAGCGAGTGCCGTCGCGCGCGCGTCCGCGCATGCGCACGTTGGTGCCGCCATCCATCAATCGGCGGCAGCGCAAAAAGTCGCGCGTCATTTCCTGGGGCCAGTTTTCGCCGAGTGACCGCTCTTTACCAATCTCTTTCTCTATGCTCAAAGTGCGAAGCTGTGCTGCTACGATCCCTGTCCACCATGGGCGCTTTCAATGCTTCCTGGTTTGTTGTTCGTCCGGGCCGTGCAGAAATGTTTGTGATTAGCACCGTGCGCTTTATGCTTCTTTGGGAACTGCATTATATTTGCCTACCTAACATCCGAATTTTTGGCCTCACTTGGCTGCGAGTTTGTGCGCTGAGAAGTATAAAAGCGCTCGTGCAACGCTTTGGCGATTGCGGGGAAAATTTGTTTCACTTTAGGCAACGCATTAAAACCAAAACACAATAGAATGCATCTGGTGTCTTTTATACAAATAGATGCTCAACGGCATAGCAAGTGGGCTTATTATTCAAGACCACTTTCTTCAGCACAAATTCCCTTTCTTACACTGGAGAACAAAAGGTTAAGCATATAAAGGTAGAAATGGGTGGAAGAAAGGAAACAGTTATACAAAGTGCATCGAAATTTGCCATTTTCTGCGAACTCGAGTTTCACAACCGGTAAAGCCCCCAGCTAGTTTACGACACAAACGAGGCGCCGAAAAAGATATTCGTACGAGAATTCGACGAAGCTCGGAGATTGTCCCACATCTTCTTGACAGCCTCCCACCCAGAGGTCACATGGACTAGTTCTACGACTGGTGCTAGGTAGATTGCTTTCCAAAGTTCACTAAAGACCTCACTTACGTCATATCAGCCCAGCAAGACATTTATGACTTGCGCAATGTGGACGGGACCACAGTGTTGCTGCTAAAAGAATACATCATTGTAAAAAGGGTCGTCTGTCATATGGAATGAGATAGCGGCCGAGCACCTCACAGTAGCTGGCTTCGTTTATGCTGTCACCTTGATAATCGATGAGAAGAAGGCTAGACGCCTTTTGAAAACACGCCCACAGGCACGTATTTATCAATGAACAATGTGGAAATTCCCATTCGACGAAAAATTTCACGCAGAGTTCCACTGGATATTAGACGCGAAACTGTCCTATGCGCGCAGGGTGTATTGGCAACGTGAAATATACAGCAGGGTTGGAAGGTCTATGACTGCAGTGAATCGGATAATACAAGCTTACAGGGATGAAGGCAGCCGCTTTGGCGATGCTTGACGTCCAGGTCACGAGCGGTGCACTTCGGCTGAGGCTGACGAACTGATCGTCGCTGCTGTCGTTGCGGATCCTTTTCAGAGCGCCAAAGAACTTCTAGATGTCCTCAGCGTAAACAACAGTGTGGGCCCAATTCGGAACCGTCTCCAGGAAGCCCGATTAAGGAGATATGTGGCGGCGCAGAAGGCACAGCGCCTAGCATTTCCTCACGCCCACGAGCAGTGGACTGTGGATGACTGGCGACACGCCATATTTACAGATGAACCAACTTCCTCTTAAGATGGGACAGCAGCGGTGTGGTTGGCGTGCATGTATTTGCAGGCATATCCGAATAACATTGATTTGTGGGAAGTAAAGAGCACAGCTTTCTAAAGAACAAGAAGGCATGGGCAAGTAAAAGTAGAGAAATGAAATAGTTTTTTTTCGCTAGTCATCTTGCAGCAATTACCTATGTTCTATAAGCCGAAAAGGTTTTATTTTTCTCAGTGGCCTGACAATCATGGTTTTGAGTTTAATGCGTATTTTGTATTCAAGCTTTACGTAAGAGCTGATCAATGCTTTATTATTTCGCACATAGATACATGCCAGACTTCACGACGCAAATAATCAGTAGTGGTCGTTGTGCCGTGAACGTCTGGGGAGCTGTCAGTGCAGGACTCGGCCCTCTTATTACCCTGCCATCAAAGATTAACGGAGCCAGCTACTGCGATGTCCTCGACCTCTATCTCGTCCCGCAAGAACTGGACAGGCTAATTAAAGATGGAGTGATCCTCCTGCAGCAAGACTATAGCCCCGTCACACTGAGTGAGTTGTGAAAGCCTTGCTTGAAGAATAAGCTGTGCCGCTATTGGAGTGGACTCTAAAATGTGCCGATATGAACATCATTCAGAACGTTTGGGGAACATTGCAAAATTAATCTGTTTCGTATCAATCACAGCATGGGTCCAGGTGACCTCTAGGAGGCGAGAGCAACCCGGATACGTCGAATCTTTATATGAGTCCCTTCCTCGGCGTATGGCCAATGTCA
This sequence comes from Amblyomma maculatum, assembly GCA_023969395.1. Classification (NCBI taxonomy): domain Eukaryota; kingdom Metazoa; phylum Arthropoda; class Arachnida; order Ixodida; family Ixodidae; genus Amblyomma; species Amblyomma maculatum. The sequence goes on from JAJIZL010028819.1 coordinate 128,526, forward strand.
TTAACGTGCATTAAACTGAGTTTTCATAAAAAGGGCATTTAAAAGTTTTTTTTTCTTTTCGTCTCCACACTTTAGCCCTATTCTCCTTACATGTTTGTAAAATATAGCCGATCGCTGACGACTAAATAAGAGGTAACTCCGTTTTCTGTTTGTAATTTTTTTCCTCCAAAGTAAGAAAGGAAATTTTTGCCGAGGGAAGCGATCCTTAATTAACTAACTTGCTATACTGTTCAGCCAATATCTGAAAATGAAGACAACGAAGGCAACACCGCCATGTTATTGTCTTTTTTTTTCATGCGCTTTCTTGAGCCAGGAAAAAGTTGACCACACTTGCCAAAGCGATGGATGAGCGTTTGTATTCTTTAGCTCGCGCCCAAACTCGCAGAACGCATGATGAGCTAGTTGGTTGTTCATCACAATAAAAACAGCGCAAACTCTACGACGGTTTCAGAGAGGGAAAACGTTCAGAGGACGACAATCCGTTGTTGGATCAGCGCCTATGTCTCGTCTTCCCTTTCTGCGACCTTCGTGAATTGCGCTCTGTTTTTATTGCCACAAACTCATCACGAATCGAAGAGCAAACCACGGCGGTCACGCAGGCAAATATGGTGGCACTCCAGAAAAAGCAAAAAGTGCGAGCGGCCTAACGCATGCTCTCTACACGGCGCGGACAAACAACAAACCGTTACATAATGTATTGAATGTGCCCCTGGCGAGCACTGATGGTAGTAGCGCAGCTTCGCACTTTGAGGCGATAACGCGAACATCAAGTTATCCAGATGGGTCAGCTGGATATGCCGACGGCCCCTTGCTCTTTGCCATGCATCTGATGATAGAGCGCGCTGGCATGCAGTTTTTTCCAGTTAGGCCGCAGCTCGCGTGCTCCATATTACTTTTGGAGCACTTGTACGTAATGGGGTTTATGATTGCAACGTCAAACGTATTGCCCGAAATGTGAGCAGAGATTGCAACTGCTTCAAAAATATTTGGCAATAAGGAAATAGTGCTGTAAATGTTCCCTAGCACACGATCCCTCATGAACGCCTTGCTATTGCCAAGGGTGTCTAGAGAGTAGTTTTTCTTCTACTTGCAGGAAAACGACCCGCTGCGCACGCAGCGTGAGTATCCCGGAGTCTGTGGACTACCCTCACTTCGCCGCATACCGCCCTGAAGCTTCACCGTTTTGCAGCCAGGAAGTTTAGCAAAGGCGGGAGTCTCAAGTTTACGAGCTTGATCTTGCGTTGCACTTGAAGGTTACATTCCAGGACCTTATTTAAAGAGTTAGTAATGTTTCCCTCTGCCAGCAGACACTACACTACCACACAAGTCGCTAGGTGAAGTGGGTAGTGCAAAAAGAGTTAACAGTTCGAATGCCGCTTATCCTATTGTCTCTTTTTCCAGAACGCATTGCTATGACTGTACTCGCATGATGTTGTCGCATAAAACGAAAAATGGCCGCACTTATTGACAAAATGGGTAACGTATGTTTGAGCATAGAGAATGAAATTTTTCATGCACTTCGCGTATTAAACGAAGACATTAGCCGAAGGCTAACGCATGAACGTCAATATCATTGAGGAAAACACTACGCACTTTCTGTACGCTACCAAATAGCGTAAAATATGGTATAGAGCAAGAAGGGCACCTAAAATAGCTGGAAATGGCTTTCTTGTCCTTGTGCTTAGCGGAGCATCACAATAAATTGGTCATAATGACGACAGACGACTGGGAATCGCAGGAAAAGCGCATCAAGTTTTCGAACTCTATTACCCGTTTTACTTTCTTGACAATACAAACAAGTAAAAAAGCATGTATTTGTCCATTTGCTGGAACTTCAGGAGCACTGTAAGGATATTAAATACAATGATATATTTACAAAATGCAACTTCATAGCGACATTCAAAAAATAGCATTAAGCGAGTGATACTATGCGAAGTGCCCTTCCTCAGTAGCACAGCGTTCCGAATGCGCCACATCAGACACCGCAAATGATGCTTGCTTTTTATCATCCCAAGAAGGAGCGCGAGGGAGCGTGCTTACGTCAGTCATCTTACACTCGCCGCCGGAGAGCAGTGGCCAGCTACGGCCGAAGGTAGCGCTGCAGTTCGGCCCCGTGCCTGCTCCGCAGGCCGGCGGGGTTGCTCGGTTACTTTTGGCAAAGACGGTACATTGACATACATACTAAACATTGTCTCTTCAGTTCCAGCTACTATTTAATATTGCACAGAACCTTCAAAATCTTTCATCTGTTCTCTTTCGACAGCCGCCTGCATGCGGCCTCATTCGTGTGATTCCAGCGTACGGATAGTTTCTGTATTCTTCGTTTGTTCACTCTCATTGTCGCGAGGCACCGCTTTTTCAATTTTCTTCTCGCTCAAGTTGCGTCGAAATGTATCTCGAAGATTCCTGCTACTCGCGTGGGTTTCTACAACGTTCTAGGGTATGCTAATCACTGTTTGTGAATTTATCTAGATGTTTCTTTAGCCTTTTTAAATGAAGCGTTGACATGCACGATAGGTATTGGTAAATGGACGATCGCCGAGCTGGCCTATTGCTATCGCCGCTGCCGATTGCTTATTTTCCCGCAGCACATTGGAATTGGTCCAACATTGGCAATGTACTGGCAGCCGCTTGCTCTATACCACTGTCTGACCAACATGTCAATCAAGCCAGTCTAGAACAAATGAAATATTGTACAAGGTTCATGTGTTCCCCAAGGTGTGTGTTACCGTTCTAGAAGGTTAGCGTTTTTGGACCAGTTTATCCATACTTCCTTAATATTGGTGCAACTGTCTTTAGAAATTAGCTACAATGAACTAATTTGACTTGGGAGAACTGAACTGAACTGAATTTTTCTTACGTTCACCCAATATAGGACGTACCACCTGTAAGAATTGGCTACTTTGGACCACTTTGTTCTCTGTGCTCCCGTTATGGGCCATGCCGGTTTTAAAAACTGGCTATATCGGACTAATTTCTCTGGCCTTAATCCGAATTTTGCAAAGCTGCTCTAAAAAAACAGCCGTGAATTGACAGCATTGTCCCTCAATATCCCGATGTTGTTTGCGCCACTCTGAGGCCTGGCTATATTTATTTCAAAAAATACTTGCTTTTATTGTTCAAACAGGGATCGATATTCGTATACTTTAATGCTCGTGTACTACAAGGAATTCAATACAATTTGAAAGAATGCATTTTAGTTATTATTTAGGATATTATCTCTATAGCCTTTTTAATCCACCACGAACCGCAGGCCACAAATACGGCGGTAAATATATATACTAATGAAATGTTTGCAGTGCTTTGGAGAAACAGATGGCAGATCTATGCGATTTTCGCTGGTACGTAGTAGCAGCAGCAAGAGATTATACATATTTAAATGTGAAGTCAGCGACACATATTTCTATATTTTATTGCGCGCATGCTAGAAACTATCTCATGGACATTTACAACGTTGTACTATTCAAGCAATACATATCAACACTCGGTGGGTTGAAAGCAGTTAGCGTTCTATTTTGCAAAAGTTTCACAAGGAGTTTCACTGCAGCCATTTATGAAACACGGATATAAGCCACGAGAATGGCAATGCGAGTCGCCCCGGTCACGCGATAAAACTCCATATGTCGTGCCATGTAACAACACATATTCCTGTGTTCGTTGACGATTTATATCTTCCTTGGCTGCCGATGATGATGTAGTAAATTTTTGTTTTCTGAGTAATTTGTTGCACTCTTGCGGAATGTTTATCGATTAGCACTGGCAGAGGCTTTTGCATCTTTGTATTCTGCTCTGGCTAGTAAGCGTGGTATTTATTGAACAAATGCATCATGAGCAGTCAAGAGCTGTAATTGTGATCATTTTTGTTCGTGTTAGTTGTTTCTTTCAGGAAGCTGTAATAGATTTGGATTCAGTATTTGGCACAGTGGGCCACCCTATGAAGATGTAGATTAGTGCCGCGTGGGCGTGCAACGTAGGCATTAGATTCGACCAACGTGCCAAAGGTCTTGCTCAAAAAGAATCTATGGTTTCTTGGATCTGAGAGAAAATGAATGGATTGACGATAGGTGTTGGTTGGAGGTTTGACATCCTAATTTAACAAAGAGCCCACTTTCGAGCGCATTATTATTTTATTAAGTGTTTTAGATCGGTTGTTTTTTCTGAGCAGCATTTTTATTCCACCATGAACCAACAGGCCAGAGCACACTGCCACACATTTGACAGTGTTTTGAGCTGTGTTCGTTGTAAATAAGTAGAAGCAGGAGGTTATATCAATAAAAGAAAACAATAGGGAAGATATTTGTGCGAGAGCGTGGGATCTGGGGCTGGAAAATTATTGAGACAGCTAGTAGACGCTAAGAGGAAACAAAACAAAGCGGTGGTAGGGTGAATGGGCAGGTTAGAGGCATAGTAAAATTAATAATAAAGTGTGTATATGAGCTCGCGACTCGCACTCGTGATTGTCAGCAATTGCCGTACCCCGCGTAACGTGTTAGCACGCGCGCTGACAGCGCGGAAGCAAGAGGGAAAGGGGAGACCCACTCACTCCGAGCACGAAGTTTTGCCAATGACTGAACAATCATAGAAATGCCAACTACAACACTCCCTTCCTGGTTGACACCCTCCAATGTAGATTTGTATTCCCCGCCTTGCGAGTTGCAATTTTTTCTTTCAAGTTTGACATGCTCAACCCCTCGACCCTGCTTTCTCTCTCGCTCGCCTGCCCGTCGTACCATTCACTCGCCCTCCCTCTCTCAGTCTATCTTTGTGAGGAAGAATAGCACTTTGTGAGTTCTCGGTCGGAGTGGCTCCTCCCGTGGGCTGCTTCTTAGTCACCTATTTGCCCCCCCCCCCCCCCTTACCCCTTCCCCCTTTCACCTTTTATTGCGTTGATGGTTCGCAGAACATGTGCGCAGCATGGGGACTTCTCGTAGACCGGCGCTTCAGGATTCATGCATCTATTCGGCAGTGGCTGCTGCTGCGCACCCATGATCCGTTTTTTTTTTTTACAGTTTCTAGGGGGCTAGAGAGAAAGAGAACTGTACTTGCCGATCAAAACAGACTCTCTTGGCTCTCATACACTTGCCTTTTGGACAGGAAAGAACACTCTCATGCAGTGTCTCTGGACGACGGCCCCAGTTGTAATTCAAAATAAATAGTTTTCGTAGTTTGTATTAAATAACGCCTCGCCGTGTCGTCACTGCATCCTCTAGCAAGATTCAGCATCGCACGATTCAAATCTGCATATTTGGAGATGCTCGTATACTGCGGCAACGAAAAGACTGATCTGACATGTTGTGAGAGCGCCTGCGCAACACAAAAGCTCTTCCCAGAAGAGACTACTTTTGAGTAACCCCCTATTTGCATCTGGTCATACGTTCGGAAAATACTACAGTATATGGAACACTGCATTTTGTGTCAGCAGGATTAGAGAATGGGAAGCTTGGATGAGTTTCTGATAACCTCATGAGAACTCTCAAGCTTGGCATGTGCGCAAAGAACGCTGAACAAATGGTAAGCATTTAATTTTCGTATTTATTAAGACTGATCCTCCGAATGCGTACCACCTTTGTCATGTCGTGTACCTTCTGTTGCGTCAGAGCGCACGTCGGTCTTCCACTGGAAATCCAAAGCGCTCGCTCATGCAATGCAGCCGGCCAGTTACCGCTAGTTCACATGCAAATGCTAGTCAATTTGTCATGAGCGGAGGCATTGAAGCACAAATATTTCGAAATTAGAACCTTATCATTCTTCCTGCTTTAGCAGCCGCAACCGCTCAGAATACTTTTTTTGCGACGTAGCGGCAGAAATCGCGAGCGTGTTCATTTGCAATTTATCTCTCTAAAGAAGTTCGTAATGCTTACTTATTGTTTATTTTGCATGCCCAATTTTAGGAGCACATGAATGGCTCAAGTGTACAATTCATACTGCCATCTTATCCTACCGATGTTTTGTTTCAATGAGAAACTCACAACTAACTTGGTCAGGAGGGTATCGCAAGTTATATTTCAATTTATAATATCTTCTCCCGAGCTACGGCATGAGCAAGGACGTAGATATGTTTGATTTAAATTATGCGGTACAAAATAAAGCTGGATTGAAATTCACGCCTTCTCCGGATTTAGCAACCTATGCGAGCCTCTGAAGAAATTACAAAAATACATTGTTCAAGAAAGGTATACCATTCTCCTTCTTTTCTCTTCAGAGCGCATGGTTACCATGCAACAGCTAGACTAATTTGTTCATTAGCGTAGATTTCAATTTCGAAAACAACAAGGAATGTTCATTTTTTACATTTCACGTGTACTGCTACAATTTTCTTACCTGTTTTCTTCCATTTTTCACAACCTTCCCGTCATTTTGTACACGGAGATAAACATGACCTTGGTGTAATTAATTATGAAGTTATCTGATATTTTGCAGCTCGAAAGGACTCAAAAGTAAAAGGTAAAAGGGAAAGGAAGATGCCCTTCAATCGGAGAAGACCTTCGCTATCATTCCAGTCCATCTGTTGGCAAGGTTCTGTTGCAGATTTCCAGACGCCTACAATGTCATCTTGCAATCATTGGCCGAAATGATATGTATTGTAAGGTACCGCGAAGGTCGGACTTGGGGGATCAGGCTTTATTGCAGACCTGAAGCCTTGGTCGCACACTGCAGCCAAACACACTCCGCGATGACGATGGGTATCTACAAGAGGGAGCAGGATGAAGATGAAGCAGCACGTTCAGTCGTGTGGAAGATGAAGCGCCACACAGTGCTCACAGTATCATCATCATCATCAGCCTGATTATACCCACTGCATGGCGAAGGCCTCTCCCATATTTCTCCACTTAACCCGGTTCTGTGCTAGCTGCATCCACTTGACCCCTGCGAACTTCTTAATCTCATCAGCCCACCTAACTTTCTGCCGCCCCCTGCTACGCTTTCCTTCCCTTGCAATCCAGTTAGTTACCCTCAGCGACCATCGGTTATCCTCTCTTCGCACTACATGTCCTGCCCATGTCCATTTCTTCTTCTTAATTTCCACTAGAATGTCGTTAACTTGAGTTATTTCTCTGACCCACTCTGCACGCTTTCTATCTCTTAATGTTACTCCTACCATTTTTTGTTCCATAGCCCTCTGGGTTGTCCTCAACTTAAGTAGAACTCTCTTGGTTAGCCTCCACGTTTCAGCCCCATAGGTGAGTACAGGCAAGATGCAATGATATGTATGCTGACCATTTTTTGTTTTGTGTTTGAACCATTAACCGGATTCTGTGTGGTTCAGTAACGCTTGTGTATTGTTTTTTTTGTTTTGTTTTTTTTTGCAGATGTCATAGTGAGAGCAAGGAATGGCTGCGTCTGATTCCCAGAATTTCATCTCCAAATGGTTGGCGAATTTGAACGCCTCCTCTACTGATAGGCATAGTTGCTATCCCTGAAGAACTTCTGAACTGGGCGCGTCATCACGTGCCGTAGCCTCCTATCTCTGGATGACCCGAGCCTTTTCCCAAGAGCTCTTCCTTCATGCATATTATGTATAAAGAACGGTCTCCTGTTAGTATTGGGTCACTTCATATCGCCAGCAGCTCAACAATGATACGTGATAGGTATACAATTTTGAATAAATGTACGCTGAATATTGAAAGGCGGTTCACACTAATGAATTAGGCAGTAGTTGCACCTTGTCCTTCCGTGAGCGTTGTGCGAGCAGGCACTGAGTGCATGTATCGAAAAGTCAAATAAACATTTTTTTCTCAACCATTTTGCTGCCTATTGTTTATGTATTGCTGGTTCTTGCGAGTGAAGAGCTTCATTGCACTGGTTGCCACAGAAAGATCGAAATCAGAGGCTTACCTGTGTGGCCTCCTTACACTGAACAACAGAAAAATTTAATCGCGTAACCATGTAGGATAAACTGTTTCAAGGCTTGTAAATGCACGCAAAATGTCCATCTTTGTAATGGGACAGGAATGAAGAAGGGATTGATATGACAATATAGGAAACGCACTGTTTTCCCAACCTAGAAATGTCAATGAATTCGGAAGGTCGTCCTAATTGGACTATGAATGGACACGTCAATAGTAAACGCATATTGATAGTGCCATAGTGGATTAACTCTGGACCACTGATGACATGGACGACGGTTCAATGTAAGAAAAAGTAGTAATTTATTCGAGAGCCAACATAGGGTTGATATTGAAAGACCGGCTTTTCAACATTGGATCACCGGTGGTCCAATAGTGGTGTGCTGCTTGGGAACTTTTGCTGGCGCACGTCAGCCCAATAAAGAGCCGTTTTTAGTACGATTACGCCTGTCTTCAATTTTGGTGCTTAAGGACTCGTCACCCCCATGTGAAAATTTTAGATGCAAATTAGCGAGGGGCGGCAATATTCTGTGGACAACCACAATGATTCGTTTTCGTGGCTGTCAAGCTCATTTACTTATTGGACTCATTAATTGTGCTTTTATAATACATGTTTGTAAACTATCTTTGGAATTTTAAATGCGTAGTAACCTTGGATCTTTTACTAGATCTTTAAAAGCTTTAGATAGCACTGTAATCTATTCACATGCATACTGCGACCAATTTAGATGACACCGACTATCGGTCGACGGCATCAAATATCATGTTCGCGATCAGTCAGCGGTTGGTCACCAGCTGCCCATTCAGCGACGCGTTGCTCGTTCTTGTATTGCACGCATGTGTGCAGCTTTGCCTTAATACGTGCCCGGCTTCTCCCCATAACGGGTAATAGTGGTCTTGCCGCCCATCTCTAAGAGCGACTGCCCTGTCGAGTTACCGTCTCATGACCCACCCATCTCCCCAAGCTTCAAATTTCTGATACTAAGGGACAAATTTCTGCGTCTATTCTGACCAGTAACGAAATTTAAGTTGTTGGAGTGTGTATAACTGGTCTCTAATTTTCATTTCAGGACAGTTAAACGTTGTTATATTCCATACACATATCTTTTTTTTTGCATGCACTCGCTATCTCTGCACCTCAATCACACTGAGCCGTTACGTTTTTGCTTTGCTTCACCTTGACGGTAACTGTTTGAGCAGTGATGTGTCTTTAAAACGCATAGGATCCCTTTGTATTGGACACCACTGCTACACCATAGCACTGCAAAAAGGGCCATCTTGGCACTTGCGATTTTGAAGCAATTTTTTTTACATTTCCGAAAATAATCACTTGATGAATCTACGAACAATCGTGGCCGCGTAACTTTTGTCTCACTGGTATCCACAACTATATTCCAGGTATTCTTTATGTGAAATTGCCAGGATGTAACTATATCTGGGAATTATTTTGAGCTATTCAATGATTTGAACATTTCTTAATTTTTCTGTAATTATTAAGAGCTGTGTAGCCATATGTGTTATCGCTTTTCTCTCTGAAGTAATCTGCTATGTTGTCATTTCGTTCTTACTAAAACCTCCTCCCACTCACAATGTCAATCTCAAAAATTTTCTAGGCAGACTTCTGGTACATGCATTGTCTTTCGTGCATTAATTGCAGAATAATTTCAGTTCAGGCCACCAAGAGAGCATTCTAACGCGCTAAACAAGCCTACTAACATCTGCTGCTTTTGTATATTTTTCAGCGATTCATCTATAGGAAGCATCACCCTTGCTATAGCTGCAAATGATGTGTAGGTAACTACGAAAAATAAACACAATCAGAATGTAATCGCATTTGGTTTTCTGCTACATATTGAAGGGGATCGAATATTGTCAAATTAAATGGCATTTTTCATTCAGCCATAGCCATTTTGGTATGGTTAACTATAATTGTAGGGGTAACATTAAGAGATAGGAAGCGTGCAGAGTAGGTCAGAGAAATAGCGCGTTACCGACATTCTAGCGGAAATTAAGAAGAAGAAATGAACATGGGCAGGACAGGTAGTGCGAAGAGAGGATAACCGATGGTCGCTTAGGGTAACAAACTGGATTCCAAGGGAGGGAAAGCGTAGCAGCGGGCGGCAGAAAGTTAAGTGGGTGGATGAGGTTAAGAAGTTTGCAGGGGTCAAATGAATGCAGCTAGCACAGAAGCGGGTTAATTGGAGAAATATGGCAGAGGCCTTCGCCCTGTAGAGGGTATAGTCAGAAGGATGATGCTGATGATAATGATGATGATGATAATTTAGCTCGTCACTGGATTTACAGTTCTTGCAATTCGACTTGTTTTCTCACACTCGATTTTATCCATAGATGAATATTGTTTCTGCGTATCTAAAAATAACACTATCTTGAAAAAGTATGGGCAAGTATTTCTTCCCAGCAACATTACGCAGTTTTAAAGCTTTGCAATACGCTGTTCTGGAAAATTATCGCCATGAGCTCTACTACTTCGTGGCGAAACACAACAAAAAATGCAAGAAATACCAATCCCCTCATATTCAGGAGGTTATTGCAAGCAGTCCTGGCCACCTAAAATAACAAACACGAGTCTGCAGACATTCAAGCCTAAATTATCTCTTCTAGCACACTTACGTTTCCTCAAAGCACCTGTTTGTAAAGAAGAAAATATTTTTATAAATCAAGAGTTCCTGCAAAATGCACGGTGTCACATCAGAGTCCAATGCATAAATGGTCGGTGCACTAAGGCTACAAGTTCTTTGATCATGTTGTAATCCACAGAAATGCCACAAGCGTTGAGGTGGGCACGAAGAAATTCACCCGACTTTCATAATTAAATACTGTTATCTACCCAAGCAAGATACTGTCAGATAGGGGTGACAAGGCCGTACACACCAAAAGGAAACACAGGCGTGATGGCACTGAAATTAACTCTTCATTGGGCTGACTTGCGCCCGCAAAAGAACTAAGCAACTCGGCGGCGGCGAGCAACAAGCGTGCTCGTCGGTCGTCGAACTAAGAATACCCGTTTCTTTTTTCAGCACTGAATTTAAAGGCGGCGAAGAAAGGTATATATAAAGCCGCAAACGGTAATAGCATGACCTGAACATTGTAAAAATATACGCGAGCGGCTGTGGAACAAGAACTAATAGATTTAAACAGTTCGTGGCATTACTCCCCCTTAAAAAATCAGCGCCACAATGTTTCAAAATATAAAGACTGGAGTTAACATAAACATTGCGAAGCAAACATAAATAGCCTTTATCGTGCATAATATGGCTTAAGGCGCAAAACATTCACAATTTCTGGACGCACTCGGCGCAGTTGCGGTGCTGCCGCAACGTCGGAAACGACCTCGTAGTTCAATTGGCCTAGTCGGCAAAGCACCTTGTGCAGGCTAAAGTATCGGAGTAAAAGCTTTTCGCTCAGTCCACGGCGGCGAATCAGCGTCCAAACCCAGACTTTATCTCCCGGCTTGTACTCAGCATCGCGTTGTCGTAGGTTGTAACGTCGGGCGTCGGACATCTTCACAAACGACGTCCTGGAGCGTCGCCACGTGGGGCTCTTGCGATGATGGCAGCAATCGATCGAGCTCCTCTTGCACAAACTCCCAGATGAGGTCCCGAAGGTTCTCTCCGCTTGAAGATGCGCTATAGTAGTGTCTTGAGTAGTCCGGTTGAAATGGTCTCTCACAGTTGCGCATCCGGGTGTCGAACGTCTTTGGAACGTCCATGTTGGAGGTAAAAAAGGTGCGCTACCTTATGCAAAGCGTCAAGGAGCAGCTCTTCGTTGGCCTTGTACGTGACCCTCCACGTACTGTTGCTGATTTTACGAAAAAAACAACAAGCATCGAGCGTGCCTGGAATCAGCCATTTGTACATTTTGATCGCTCTTCGAACATCGCTGCCGTAGACTTCCGCTTGCCAATGGCCAGAAACGACAGGGAAGCCCTTCACGAACTTATCCGAAGCATCGTGCGCGAAGAGCTGCAAAAGCTGCCCTCTCTCGAACAACATCCACGTGTTGGGGTCATCTGGGATATTGCGCGCGGAGACCGCCGCCAAGCAGTGCCATCAGTACAATCACCCCAGCCGCCTGCGCCACAGATCATGACGTACAGCGACGTGTTGCGTACCCCTGAGCCTGAACCATTGGCACCCTGCAACCCTGATCCTCCCGCTCCTCCTCCAGCCCAATATTCAGTTTCGACTGGTGTGCCTGAAGCTCGACCACCCGTTCGCAAAGCACACGGGTGGCGCACGCCGAACAATCTGCCTTTGTGCTTTCACTGCGGCGAAGCCGGTCACGTTCTGCGCCTCGGCCCGTACCGTCGGACGGGCTTGGGCGGATTTTCCCCGGATGCCTCTCCGCCGCGCTATGGCGAACGACCTCGGGACATCGACCAATACCTCAGCGACCGCGTCCCACCTGCGTCCCTCCAGCGACGTCAGTCCAGGTCCCACCGCCGAGACAGTTTTCAACCAGCCGCCGTTCTTCCGTCAGGCAGTCCCCAAGTCCGCACCGGGAAAACTGAAGACGGCGACCCTCAGGGGTAGGGTCGCCGTCGATGGACACTACGACCAAGATCCTCCGCTCACCGATTCGATCACACAGACCGACCTCCGAGCTTTTGCTCCGACCAACAGTCCGACCACTTTTCGACGATCGCCAAAGCTTTCCTTCGACGCCACCAGTCGACGCACCGCACCACCAACGAGTCCAACGACCTCCAGACGATCACAGAAGCTTACCTTCGACGCCGTAGTTCGACGCAACGAACCACCCGTCAGCCCGACGATCCCTGACATGTCGCACTTTGTCGACGGTGAGCTACATTCCGCCGAGATACCGATCTTCGTTGATAACGACAACACGACTGCCCTTGTAGATACTGGCGCTGATTTTTGCGTTATGAGTCAAGGCCTTGCTACCATACTGCGGCACGGAGCTCCGATAAGGACAGCCGGAAGGCATGTGGTAACGCCGCTCGGAGTGTGCACCGCTCGCGTCGAGATTCACCACGTAACTTTCTCGTGTTGCTTTGTTGTGCTAGCAGAGTGCTCCAAAGACCTGATCCTCAGCCTTGATTTTCTTAGAGAAAACGACGCAAACATCGACCTCCGTGACTTCATGGTGACGTTTCCACCCGCGCAATTTCCGACGAGTACAGACAGCACAACGACGACTACACAGACAGGCCAGTTTTCCGAGTATGCGACGACGACGTCACTCTACCTCCACGCACCAGCTTGTTTGTTACAGTGCGTTGCGACACTCCCTCACCTTTCAAGGTTTCGCGGAAACGAACGTGAATTTATTGTTGAGCCTACAAGTCTGCTTCTCTCGGGGGGTCTTTTCCTTGAGAAATAAATGAACTGAACTGCTTTTAACGAACTCTAGTGCCGAATACCGCCATTTACCGCAAGGTACAGCTATCACTTATTTTGACGAAGTCAGTGCGCCATCCGCCCATTGCGCCCTTTCGGTGACCGACGAGAACCCTCCCGAGAGCACTGGACATTTTTTTTCAAACGGACGTGAATACAGCTTTGTCGCTTACCCAGAAACGCCGCCTTCAAGCAATTCTGGACACTTACCGCGACTGCTTTTCCGTCACTTCCAAAGTGAAACAGACGTCAGTAACCAAACATCGAATTATAGTTGATCCCACCGAGCGCCCTATCCGCCAACACCCCTCGCCGAGAGAACGAGAGGCTATTCGAGCGCAAGTTCATGAAATGCTCCGCGATGATGTGATCCAGCCATCCACAAGCCCATGGGCCTCACCAGTTGTGCTGGTCGCTAAAAAGGACGGAGCACTCAGATTCTGCATCGACTATAGGAGGCTTTAAAAAATTGCGAAAAAAGACGTCTACCCATTGCCTCGAATCGATGACTCGTTCGACCGACTTCGCCATGCGCGATACTTTTCATCGCTCGATCTACGCAGTGGGTACTGGCAGATCGAAGTCGCTGAACGTGATCGAGAGAAAACCGCATTCATTACTCCTGACCGACTGTACGAATTTAAGGTGCTTTAATTCTGTTTGTGTTCTGCTCCCGCAACCTTTCAAAGAATGATGGACACTGTCCTAGCCGGCCTGAAATGGCAGACGTGCCTCGTCTACCTTGACGACGTTGTCATTTTCTTTACGATCTATGAAGAGCACCTCAAACGATTGACGGCCGTGCTGAATGCCATCCGCGGGGCCGGACTATCACTGAAACCAGAAAATTGCCACTTTGGATTGCAACAGCCCAAGTTCCTGGGTCACGTCGTGAGTGCTGAGGCAATTAGCCCTGATCCAGAGAAGACGGCTGCCTTAGCTGCTTTCCCGACCCCCACTGATAAAAGTTCCGTGTGTCGGTTTTTGGGCCTCTGTGCATATTACAGGATATTTGTGCACGACTTGTCCCAAATAGCGGAACCATTGACTCGTCTAACGAAGGACGACCAGCCTTTCATCTGGGCCGACGAGCAGCAAAGGGCCTTCGAGGAGCTTCGCAAGCGCCTTCAAACAACGCCCGTACTTGGCCACTTCGACGAGGAGGGCGACACAGAATTGCATACTGACGCCAGTAATGTTGGCCTCGGTGCAGTTCTCGTTCAGTGGCAAGAAGGCGTTGAGGGGGTGATTGCTTTCGCCAGCCGCACCCTGTCTCGTTCCAACGCGAATTATTCTACTACCGAAAAGGAGTGCCTTGCAGTTGTGTGGGCGGTAACAAACTTTGGGCCGTATTTGTATGGTCGGCCGTTCAGAGTGGTCAGCGACCACCACTCACTCTGTTGGTTAACGAACATTAAAAATCCTTCAGGCAGGTTAGCCCGCTGGAGTCTCTGTTTACAGGAGTTCGACGTCACTATTGTGTACATGTCCGGCAAGAAACACAGGGACGCTGACTGCCTATCCCGAGACCCTATCCCGTGTTCTTCAAGTGAAACAGATGACTCCGTCTTTTTCGACGCTCTCTTGACACCAGATCGCGCTCAACCGCAACGAGATGATACCAAACTGCGGCCTCTCATCAATTACCTCGAAGGAACCGCCTCATCGCCGCCTCGCCTTTTCACGCTTGGCCTGTCGTCGTTCTGCTTGCGTGACGGCGTCCTCTACAAGAGAAACTACGCTTTCACAGACATTCACTATCTGCTGGTTGTCCAACCGCCGCTCCGTACTGACGTTTTGCAGGCATGCCACGACGAGCTTTGTGCCGGACATCTCGGTTTTTCGCGCACCTTGGCACGAGACAAAAATACTACTGACCCAAGCTTGCCGCTATGGTTCAGCGCTATGTTAGGACGTGCCGTGATTGCCAACGTCGGAAGCTACCACCAGTCAAGCCGGCCGGCCTGCTGCAGCCTATTTTTCCTCCGCGAGTACCTTTTCACCAAGTCGGTATGGACTTGCTCGGGCCATTTCCTACGTCATCATTGGGCAACAGGTACATTATAGTCGCAACAGATTGTCTAATCCGCTATTGTGAGACGAAAACTCTTCCCAGCGGCACGTCTACTGATATTGCGAACTTTTTCATCTTTAATCTAGTCCTTCGTCACGGTGCCCCTGCGATCGTTTTAACTGACAGAGGCACGGCATTTACTTCAGCTCTAACCCGAGAAGTGATGCGGCTAAGTGGCAGTTGTCATCGCAGAACAACAGCTTATCACCCTCAGACGAATGGCCTTACTGAGCGACTCAATAATACCATCGCCGATATGCTTTCTATGTACGTCGACGAAGATCATAAGAATTGGGACCAGATACTACCTTATGCAACATTTGCTTATAACACCACAGTCCAGGAAACGACCAGCTTTACACTGTTTCGTCCGGTGTACGGTCGCGAAGCTGTCACCATGCTGGACGCAATGCTACTGCCAGATGTTGCCCACCCATCGATTGCCGGTGCAGACCAATTCGTCCAGCATGCCGAGGCCGCTCGCCAGCTGGCTAGACTGAGGGTCCGGACACGGCAAGTTAAAGATGTTCGACGTTATTATCTTCGTCACAGGGAGGTAAATTACAACCCTGGCGATCAGGTTTGGGTGTGGACACCTGTTCGCCAGCAGGGTCGCTCCGAGAAGCTTATGCGCCGCTACTTCGGCCCGTACGAAGTACAATGCAAACTCAGCGACGTCACCTACGAAGTGATCCCGCAAGGAACTGTTCGCTCAAAATCGCAAGCACAATCGCAAGTCGTACATTTCGCCAGGATGAAGCCCTTCTACTCCCGCTAGGTCAAGCTTCATGTGTTTTTTTCCTTGCTTCCTTTAACTGCTTGTTGTGAACGCGCATCCTCGCCGACTGCGGTTATCCTCGACCTCGCCACTCGGCATCGGGACGATGCCTTTCCCACCGAGAGGGGCAATGCCGCAATTCTATCTTACTGGCGCTGACATTTGGTGAGCTCGAGAGACTGGCACGCGCTCGTCTTCTTCGCTCTCGGTGCTCTCTCGCCAGTCGGTTCCATGCCTGATCTGGCCGGTGCTTTTACTTAGTTGTAAGTAAACCTGCTGAACCAGTTTCACTGGCTTCTGTGACAATATGCAGAAACAGTCCTAAGGATATCTCCAATGTATGCATCTCCCTTAGTTAGCATTTGATTCAAGCTTGGAGACTACAGATCCATCGATGCTTCAAGGGATTATTTTTTTGTTCTGACCACTGTAATATATGTCTGCCAGTGAGCGGTTTAGTGCAGAAAAATGCAGGAGCTCTAATTCTATATGAACACTAAGCATCTATCTGAAGTTATTGGTTTGCAGAACTCACATGCTTTCTCCCAAATATCTCATTCGTTTGCATGCGGGATGAAAATTTGTTCATATATTTTATGAAGCCTATGTCATAAGATGATACATGTCCTTGAAGGCCTAGAGATCTTAGGGAAAAACGCAAAAGAAAAAAATTATGGACATAGGCCTTCAATATATTAATATTATATAGAGCACTCCGACTTCATATATGTTTTTGAATAAGTCTTGAGAAGCTGAGGTTGAATCTTATGGTGATTTTTGCTTGAGATTCAGGGGGTCAATCAATATACTCAACATACTGTTCCGGAACTAAAAGTGAATTATAACGACGGTTCTGCTTCCTCAGGGGTATGCAGCTTATTGCCTGGTCCGTGCGCTTCCAGTGGTATCTGGCCTCATCACTTGATCCGTTGACCTTTCACTGCATACCACCGTGCTGAACTCAGGCCACTCTTCCTTTTTCATTTATCGTGGACCCTGTCATGAATACCACCCCATATACAGCCTCCTATACCTGCAACACATCTGGCACTGCGAGGCGTCAACCTTAACTTCATGCCCACCCTTTCCATTTGGGCCAAATGCACCCTGCACCCCATCACGTATCCCTGCACTACCTGGCCATATGCTTCTATGGTGCGTTGTACCCTATCCCACCTACCTAGCCCCTTTCATTTCAACTCTGCCTCATGCCTCCTCTTCGGTCACTTCTTTTCTGGCCCTCTTATGTCCTTTTGTCTCCTTGTGGCAAGTAAAACCGCTGACACAATAAAACAACCCAATCTTTCCGCTCAAATTAAAATCACACCTTCTCGATCACAGATAAGAAAATATTTTGTTCAATTGAAACGGCACTGACATCTACTACCGCTTCGCATATACCATTACTGCGAGTTCCAATGATATGGAAAGCATCAAACATTTTTGAAGGAAATCCCGTGCTGCGTTTACTTTTGTCCTGGCCGGTACAAGGATATGAGCTTTTGCATACTTTATAGGGCCTTCAGATAGATGATATGCAAAATGGCACTGGGGAATGAATGCTTAAGAAACCTGTAATGACCAAACTTATAGCTATTCAAAGAAAACGGTTGCAGTAAATAAAGGGCTAGGTGAAATACCTTTGCCTGGCTAAAGGTGAGAACAGTGGTAGTGCCAATGCTATGTGTGCTAATTAATCCTACTTGAATGCCAATATATGTCAAAACTGAATACTCGCGGACCTTCCAGTTCATCGCCTTTGTTGGCTGCACCAACAATGGTCCAATGGTGACATATACACCGAAGCAGTATATAATATCGAGTAATTTCTAAAAAAATCTATTTTACATCAAGGGTGGTGCTAATTTGACAACATTGGACTGGGTTTGGTGAAATATTTGTGTGCTGCCTGGAAAAATACTTCATTTCAGTTCAGTTTAGTCGTTCAGTCGTGTCCGACTCTTCGTGACCCTATGGACCATATCACGCCACGCTTTCTGGTATCTCGCTATCTTCCTGACATTATATAACTTCCTCTGCAGCGCCTCAGTGATGCCATCTAACCATCGCGTTTGGTGCCTATCCCTTCTCAGGCGACGCTCAACCTTTCCCAACATCAAATCTTTCTCCAGCGACTCCTCTCTTCTCATCAGATGACCAAAGTAGCTGAGCTTCCTACAACTAGACGAACAAAAAGGCACACTTCCGGAAAATGGTGATAACGCGTAAGAAGGCAAACACGTTCGTCACTTACCACTGCCACACTGCTCCGAAGTGGGAATGTCGCACCATACCACAGATGACGCCTTCGGAATAATGTTGATGGCGCAGGCTGACAGTCGTCGCTGTATTCCGGAGCCCCCAGAAAAAGTGGAGCCTTCTTAAGCCCGTGTGGTGCATTGGCAATGATGTTCTGTAATGTCATTTTATGCAAGGCAGCGCTCTGAGGATTAACCTACGCAAAATAGACATGATGCGTAACAAGGTGAACGCATCCGGTACTCTTGGCTGCCTCTCCAAACCTGCCCAGAATTAGGTGCTTGGCCGCTACCACAGATGAATTGTACAGCACAGTGTTCATGGCGTTGACTGACGATGGTCGCTGAATCCGCGCAAAATATTTATGAACCTTGAGATTGTGAACACGCCTGCCACTTGCCACTGCCAGACATTGCAAGAATACTACTTCGCCGAATTAGGCCATCTACGCCAGGTCAGTGACCTCAGTACCTTTTAGAAGAAAGCAGTTTAGCATATTATAAAAGAAAATTAGCACTTTTTGTCAATGAGTGACGGCAATGAGTGATGATACGGACAAGTCTGCATCCCTGTCTAAAGCGCTAGACCATACTTAAATTTGAAAGCCAAACATCCCGCCTGGTTTGCTGCCAACCTTTCAAGCTGTGCATTGCATTCCGTTTTCTACAACGTCCCTTATGTGCACTGATTGTAGACCATACCACTCTATCCTTCTAGGTGCAGGAATCAGATATTTGTCTACACTTCGGCTAAACCTCAAAGACGTGCGTAGAAACGAAACCTAAAGGAAAAGCGAAAAAATAGCTCACCTATTTTTAATAGGTCTATCACGAAAAATTATTTTTCCAGAAAACAAGTTGGTGTGTAATGTTTCTTTCCACTTGGAGTTCACACATGGTATAAGGCTCATATGGTATAACAATTCTCTTTGTCCTCGATTCGGTTTTTTAGCATTAAACCTAACGAGCTGAAGAAAACAGGAAGGTTCTTTCGCGGAAGAACGGGTTTATTCATTACCTTTATTCCATTAATTTTATCTTATTTCAATTTCGGGTTTGAACAAAACGGTTGGTAGTGCGTTCTTACTGGATTCTTACATGTTTGTTTAAAAAACTTCTCGCATGCCGCTGGAGGTTGAATGGTACCTTTACTGTCTCGTATGTACATTTCGCACTCTGGAAAAGGAGAAAAGCACAATGAGTGCATGAGAAAGGAGGTTATTTCCAGCGCTCTGCCCTACTTCTTTATATACGACAAATTAACTTACTAGTTACACTTTATTAGTGTGTGAGCACGGTCATGCATGGGTTTTTTGGAGACCTACATGCATTACTCTCTTCATTAGACCTTTTCCCTTGTTCAACTGTTTCCCGTTGTCCGGTCTAAGTATCCTACTGCATACCTTGACTGCGAACGCAATAAAGATAACTCTGAATTTATCCTTCATTGCATCTGCTAAGCGGTGTGTGGATCCGCAGCCCCTCTAAGTGCTTCAAACCGCGCGCGCTTTCATATTTGTATTGTGTTTGCGCGTGCAGCGCCATTGCGCATGAGGGAGCAGCCAATCTTCTGGGCGGGTTGTTAGCGGCGAAGCGACGGCGGTACATACATGGTAGAAGTAGAGTGGTGACAAAGGCTGGGCCCAAAAGCGGTTTAGCGGTACCGCAGCATAGCCACAGGTCGCGGGGCCAATCACTCAGATTAAGAAATTATACTACTACAAATTAAAAAAGTATCAGTCAAAATAAGAAGAATAGACATTTTTATGACTGCTTGTGATCGACGTAAAGTATTCAGACATTCTTAATTAGCGAACGTCACGGGCCAGCGGAGTGTGGACGGACGACAAAAAGAAGACCGGCGTCACGTAGATGGAAGGCGTGCCTGCAGAAATGGCCTAGCAGTATTCGCGTGAGTTGCTGCCACGCGAGGAGAAATGTCTCTTGCGCCACAGCTAGTGCTTTGGCCCTATAGCTCGCCCTATTCGCTCCGCAGTGTTTTTTGTTTGCCGCGATGAAGCCCTGACCTTCGTTCTATTTTATCCTTGGCCGAGCATTGTCGTGCGCGTCGACAGCATGTTTCCAGCGTAGTGGCCATTCTCTTTGTTTGTTGTTCCTTTTATTGAATGCTTTTGCGTTTGTGTGATGTTATGTGATGTTAAGAAGATAGTGAGAGACCGGAAAGCGTGGCGTGACATGGTCCATAGGGTCACGAAGAGTAGGACACGACTGAACGACTGAACTGAACTGAACTTTGCGTTTATCAAGAAATAGAGCGGTGTTTTTAAAAGAGACGAATTAATTGTCACTCGTCGGGCGAGACCATCGCTCGCGGGCCTTTTCTTCTGAAGGCGAAGCCGTCATCTGGCTCCGAACGGGGTTTTTTCTCGAGCTTTGGTTTGGCCTGCAAATGTCTCAACTTTGGTGACAATATTGTTACGTAGAATATCTACAGTCTGAAAGCTCTCCGCACAGCTAACGTTGATGAGGAGACTGATTTCACAACACTCAGCGTCGTCGTCTTCTCGGAGTCTCTTGACTTCTTCATCCTCATCACGAACAGCGAATACAGCTAAGTAACACTACCCCCCCGCGGGAAAAGTACAGTCCCGGTGCTGTCTATGTTAGCGAAATAGAACGTTGATAATAGGGCTTTAGACGGGACACATGTACTATTTCGGAGGTTGGAGCTGTGGACGGGTACTTCGGAACCACAGATTCAACTTCGTAGGTGACGTCGGTCACGGGGCGCGAAACACGGTAAGGGCCAGTGTAGCGGGGCAAAAGCTTTTCACACAAGCCAAGTCGACGGGAGCCACAACAAAACGAGAGATCCAGGAGTGTAGTGGACATCACGGTGGCGGCTGTCGTACCGGATCTTTTGGGAGTCTTGGGATGAGAGAGCCTGGCATGAGCTATCCGGCGGGCATCATGAGCGCGGGTGACTGCATCACTGGTGTAAGTACTGGTGGCGTCTGCCGCGGGTAGGGGGGTGTCGAAGGGTAGTAACGGTGTCGGCAAAATAATAAATAAAATGGGGAGTATCCAGCGGTAGAATTAACAGATGGATTGTAGGCGAATGTGACAAAGGGGAGATGAACGTCCCAATCTCGATGGTCGTCAGACACATACATGGCCAGCATGTCTGTGAGGGTACGGTTTAGACGTTCCGTGAGGCCATTGGTCTAGGGGTGATATGCCGTGGTGAATTTGTGGCGGACGGAGCACGAACGGAGAATTTCGTCAACCACTCGCGACAGGAAACAGCGGCCACGATCAGTTAGTAGTTCACGAGGAGCACCATGATGAAGAATTACGCTTTCTAGAAAGAAGTCAGCGACGCCTGTGGCGCAGCTGGTCGGGATGGCTCGGGTAATAGCGTACCGAGTTTCGTAATCGGTGGCGACGGCGATCCATTTGTTCCCCGAGGTGGAAACTGGAAAGGAGCCAAGGAGGTTAACGGTTATACGGGAAAACGGGTCAGTTGGTATGGGTATCGGCTGCATATGACCTGAAGGCAAACTTGTGGGCTTCTTCCGACGCTGACACAGTTCACACGCGGCAATGTACTGCTGGACAGAGCGGTAGAGCCCCGGCCAGTAGAAACGTCGGTGCAGGCTGTCGTATGTGCAAGAGACACCCAAGTGGCCAGCCGTGGGAGCATCATGGAACTGTTCAAGGATGGTGGAACGCAGGTGTTGTGGAACGACGAGCAAAAGGTCTGTGCCATCTGGTCGCATATTACGTCGGTATAGGGTGTTCTCGTGGAGCACAAATAATGCGAGAGATGGGTCAGGGCTGTCGGAGGTAAGACGGAGGATAATGGAATGCAGAGAATAATCTAGGTGCTGTTCCTTGGTAATGTTAGCAAAGGCGGAGACAGACAAGACACATGCATCATCGTCAGAGTCTGTAGGACTAGGGGAGTCGACGGGATGACGTGACAAACAGTCTGCATCTTGGTGAAGCCGGCTTGACTTGTAGACGACGGAAAAGGTGTATTCTTGTAATCGTAGCGCCTAGCGCCCCAAACGGCCAGTAGGATCTTTGAGAGAGGAAAGCCAGCACAAGGCATGATGGTCTGTTATCACAGTAAAATGGCGGCCAAACAAATAAGGGCGGATTTTTGTAATAGCCCAGACAAGCGCCAGGCACTCTCGCTCTGTAATAGAATAATTTTGTTCGGGTGTTTAGAGGAGGCGGCTGGCATAGGCAATCACCCTTGTATGGCCGTGTTGTTGCTGAGCGAGAATAGCTCCTATTCCATGGCCACTTGCGTCGACACGGATTTTAGTATTGGCGGAAGGGTTGAAGTGGGGCAATACTAGTGGAGTAGTTAGAGCAGCAATGAGTTCTGAGAAAGCTGCAACTTGTTCAGGCCCCCAATAGATTGAAACGTCTTCCTTGAGGAGTTGGGTGAGTGGACGAGCAAGGACTGCGAAGTTCCGGACGAATCATCGAAAATAGGAACATAGGCCAATAAAGTTTCGGACATCGCTGGATAAACGCGGAGTGGGAAAATTTCTGACGGCACGTATCTTGTCAGGGTCAGGCTGAACACCGGAAGCATTAACCAAGTGACCAAGCACTTTGATTTCCCGATGACCGAAACTGCATTTCTTTGAGTTGAGTTGAAGGCCGGTGCGGCGGAATAGCTCGAGAATGGTAGAAAGGCGAGAGAGGTGGCTGTCAAAAGTGGACGAGAAAACAATGACGTCGTCTATGTGACAAAGACAAGTCGCCCCCTTGAAGCCGCGCAGAAATGAGTCCATCAATTGTTAGAAAGTTGCAGGGGCGTTACATAGGCCAAAAGGCATGACTTTAATTTGATAGAGGCCATCAGGGGTGATGAACGCTGTCTTTTCACGGTCTCTCTCGTCGACAGAAACCTGCCAGTAGCCGGAGCGAAGGTCGATGGATGAAAAGTAGCTGGCTCCGTGCAAACTATCAAGCGCGTCGTCGATGCGCGGAAGAAGATATACATCTTTTTTGGTTATCTTATTCAAATGACGGCAGTCAACGCAGAATCTCCAACTGTTATCCGTGTTCTTGACTAACACGACCGGGGATACCCAGGGACTAGTGGAAGGCTCGATTATGTCGTTCGTTAACATCGTTTCGACCTCCGTTTGAATGACGCGTCGCTCAGCAAGCGAAACACGATAGGGCCGCCTGTGGATAGGACTGGCGTCCCCAGTGTCAATGCGGTGGGTTACAACTGTCGTTTGACCCAATGGGCGGGTGCCGAAGTCAAAAAGATCACTGTAGGTAAACAAACGCTTCTGTAAATCAGCGGCAAATTCAAGTTGCAGATCAGCTGATATCATGCTGTTAAGCGGATCAGGGCGCGATGTGGACGACGAGGGGGTGTTGGCAGGGACGGCAGTTGTATCATCTGTAGACGGAGCTGAAATGGCACAATCGGTCATCGGGGACAGCGAAGCTAATGAAATTCCCTCGGGCAGAACTTGAGTTGAAAAGTTAAGGACTGGGAGAGTGGTGCGGTTCTGGGAGATGTGCACAATTAGATGAGGAAGGGTGACGTGCCGCTGCAGCATGACATCAGTAATGGGACAAGCGAGATAGTCGCCATCTGGGACGGGTGGAAATGGCCACATAGGAATGCAAACAGCAGTTTCAGGAGGAAGGCGGCTAAACTGTGCTTATCGAAGTCGGGGTGAGCAGGAGGGGTCTTCAGAGCAGAGCGGAAGGTCCAAGCGAAGTAGGCCGCTAGAGCAGTCAATAAGGGCATAGTGGGCTGTTAAGAAATCAATGCCAAGGATAACGTCGTGGGGGCATTCATGTAGGACGGTGAACAGCACTGGGGCATGACGGTCAGCAATTGTAACTCGCGCCGTACACATGCCAACCACGGCAGCAGGGCTGCCATTGGCGACGCGAACTGTGGACGAGACGGCTGGCTTAAGGACTTTCTTGAGGCGACGGCGAAATTACGAGCTGAGAACGGACAGTTGGGCGCCTGTATCAATTAGAGCAGAAACGGGAACTCCATCCACAAGGACGTCGATACGGTTATTTTGTAGGGCAGGGGTCAACAGAGGCTTTTCAGTCCGGGTCATAAATGCAGCGTCACCTCCGGGAGCTGCATTGGCTATTTTTCCGGTAAGTGGCCAGAATAGGACGGTGGCTAACTGCGGCGAGGATGAGGAGAACGCGAACGTCGTGCTTGCGGAGATGGTGAACGGTTGGCAGGACGGACAGTGGAAACAGGGACAGCACGGGTCTGGTCGGGGCGAGGTGAGGAAGAGCGAGGGGTATAGTTTCCGCGGTGGTCGACGTAGGTGAACTGGCGAGATGGCGTATACCAGCGGCTACAGCAGTGATGGGAAATGTGGCCAACGCGAGAACAAGTAAACCAGATGGGGGATTGGCATTGGTACGCCATTCATTGGGTTGCGGTACCGATATCGGGGCGAGAAACCGGCGCTGGGTGAAGCAGCAGCAATCACTGGAGGTGCAGGTGCTTAATCCACGGTGTCGGCGGTGCTGGCAGAAGGGAGGCCCATATTCGCAACTTCTTGGCGAACAACAGCCTTAATAAGTGATACAGTAGCCAGGGTGTTGTCGGGTGTATGCGACAGTGAGGCCGCGGGAGTCATTGCCTCAAGCTCTTGGTGGACAATGCATGTAAAAGTGTTGTCGTTAGCAGGCGGTCGAGAGGTCGGACGGTCAATACAGGAGGAGCTCGCAGCCATGTTTGGCAGCCGGTCGAAACAGTGAGATATGCGCCTCTGTTTCGCCTGCTCGAAACGTCGGCACACCTGCAGCACAGAGTCCGCGGTGGAGCAATCCCTGCACAACAGGAGGCTGAAGGCATCGTCGGCAATGCCTTTTACTATATGGCCGACTTTATCCTCCTCAGACATGCCTTGGTCGACTTTGCGGCATAGAGACAGGACATCTTGAATGTAAGTGAGATAAGACTCCGTAGACGTTTGGCGCGAGAGGTGAGCGCTTTCTTGGTGGCGATGTGGCGGCCAATAGGCTTTCCGAACAGGTCGTGTAGCTTCTGTTTGCAGATATCCCAAGATGCTAGGTCGTCTTCGTGGGTTTCAAACCACACCCGTGTGGTCCCAGCCAAGTAGAAGATTACAATCGCGAGCATGAGCGTGGGATCCCACCGGCTGTGCTTGCTCACGCGCTCGTATAGGGCTAGCCTCGTATAGGTCGACGTCGTCGGTCCCGCAGAAGGTTCCGGGGTCACGGGGGTGGGCCATGACAACAGCAGGTGCGGCAACTGTAGAGGTAGAGGCGTCTGTAGTCATTGTAGTGGTTCCGACGTGGCGGCCGCTGCGGAGATCCAGCTTGTGACAGGGGATCGAATAGATTGACCTCCACCAAGAGATGTTACGTGGAATATCTACAGTCTGAAAGCTCTTCGCATAGCTAACGTTGATGAGGGCACTGATTTCACGACACTCAGCGTCGTCGTCTTCTCGGACTCTGTTGCACTTCTTCATCCTGATCACGAACAGCGAATACAGCTAAGTAACAATATTCTGCGCTTTCGTGGGGAGCTATGACGGATTATCTCAACTTATCTGGTGCAAGCGCCCAGTTGACAGCTTCAATTCTGCCTCCCACCCATACGGGTTCTGTGCATGAGCAGTTAGGAAACCGGAAAACAGAACCGTCGGACTTCGATAGCAGAATTGTTGGCCTACAGCTCCAGCGACTTGAATCAAATGCACAATTCAGACAAATGGTCGGAAGCGAGTCAGTTTCGTTAGTGCCCACTCCCTTGTATCGCGATAGCCAGCTTCAGATGAATTTGCCGGTGCCGAGGTTTGAAGGATACGTCGACAAGAATTCTGTTTGCGATTTTCTTCAATAAATTGACTACTAACAGAAACCAATGGCAATTTCAGACATTACTTTGGTCGCGCGTGGGATTCCTGTAGTTTTAGTAAGTAGCGCAGCGACCTGAAGGCTTAGACTGCGGCAATTCACAACAAAGCAGGATTTTAAAGGACATTTTCGAGGAGAGTTTTTGCCGCCTGATTACGTCATACGCATGAAAGACGAGCTTTGATCTAGGGCATAAGGCGAAAATGAGGGCTCGCTCGAGTTTTTACGCAGTTTTTAAAAAGTGCATGAGCGGGCAGATACTTGAGCTGCGGAACCAGAGAAAGTGGCTCATGCTGTACATCGGTGCCATCCACGATACCAACCATACCTCTGGCGCCGCCAGATTATGGACTTCGACGATATGGCCAGGGAAGCGTTCCGCCTCGAGGCATCTTTCCTGAAGGAGCTATACTACAAGCCCCTTCGCCCAGCGGAGACCAGCCTCGAGCCGTCCTGTGCGTGGCTCGGATCATCGCTAGCACACAGCGGGGTGACACCCAGCTGCCGTACGGGGGCAAGCGACTTCCACGAGGTGGCAGTTCCTGGTGCGCCTCCTCCGGTGCCGAGCCGGCTGCACAGCGTGGCAGGCTCGACCGGGCCCCTTCCTGCTGACGGAGCTGCAATTCGTCTTTCGCTCCCTCCAGCTGACGGAATTGTTGGTGTAAGTAAAACCCCTCATTAAAATAAGAGTAGCGCCCTCTACTCTATCCTCCTCCGGTGACGCCGCTCCTTCTCTCGTATTTCGACCGTGGCTCCACCTACGCGGTGCACGGCTAGCGCAGGCTCTTCGGAGCAGGCGCCGGTCACGGCCGCCTCGATCGGCACGCGCGGCGGGCTCCGCGCCGCGCGCGCATCTATCAAGGCGACCTTACGCCGGTAAAAGCGCTAGCGCTGGGTCTTACCAGAGCATTTCAGCTTGCATTTTGTCACAATGTGTTCAGGTTAAAATACGTCTCGCTGCTGAAACATCAATCACGAATGTTGATGGGGGTTCCCCGCCTATACAGTTTCAGCTGTCAGTGTCTTACACCACATGTACGCGATTTCGGCGTTGATTCAACTTGCCAACTTCACCTCTGTGCGTTCGTGGTTCGTCACTAAAGTTAGCGATATACTTTAAAAATTGTAACTAGGCGGCTGACGGGAAAGTTTGCCAACAGTCTGTGTATGGTTTCTTTGCAGCTTTGACTGGTTGGCGAGCTGCCGGTAAATTTGAGACGAGTGGCAGCAGTTGCATTCTATGTAATTTCAACTTCAGCTACAGATCTTTATGTGCTTGCATGCGTGGCGTGCGAAATCGTGAACTAGCCCACCAAACGAAAGCAATGCACGAATATAAGGCATTATACGGTCGCCTAAGAGCGGTCACTGTTTCGTTAAATTCGGCGGCGTGCTCAAAATATGCAGTTATCTTACATTCAAGACAACGACAATGCCTCAGAATGCATGGCTGAGTAACTAAAAACCAAGGCCCCTATTTTATACTTATATGTATAACGTGAAAAGTGTAAAGCAGTATATGACGGGAGCGAATGTGGCACTTGGCAAGGCGAAAAAAAAGCAAATCCGTACATGTTGTATGGCGGAATATTAGTTCAGATGAGCAATTGCTCTCTTAACTCACAGAGCAGCGTTGAGTTAGAGTCTGCAAGGCCGATTAGCTGCAGCGAAACCTTCCTCCGCATCGCTTCGTGATTCGCGGATAGCATTACAAACAACCGCTTCTCATCATGTCCAAGTGGGCTGCACTAGAAAGCGCAACAACAAGGCATTTCTAACAAAGAAACTAAAAAAAAAACAGCGTGAGAGAGGCGCGAGCCGTAGCAAAACAGACGACGATATGCGCCGCACGCGCGTCGTTTTGCACTGGTGGAAAGGAGGCATCCAACACAACAAACAAGAAAGAAGTACGCGAAAACACGTGACGGCGCTCGGTTAATGGGTGGCGTTCCGAAGGAGAGCGCCGGAGAGAGGCGAGCGGCAATCTTCACAAGTTAGCGCTACTCTTAGCTTATTGATGTGCTTTAGGTGCAAGTCGCCATTCACCCCCTCCTGCTGACGGAGTTGTGGGTTCAAGTCGTCATCCGCCCTCTGCCATTGACGGAGTTGCGGGTGCAAGTGGCCGTCCGCCCCCTTCCGTTGACGGAGTTATGGGCGCAAGCTTCCGACCGCCCCCTTTCGTTGACGGAATTTAGGGTGCAACGTGTTGCGATGCAAACGTACAGTGCAAGCCTCCAACATCCATCCTCAACTGCGGAACTAATCGGGTCGGAACCACAACACGAAGTAAGGTATTTTGGTCACCGCACCACCCTGCTGCCACACAATACAACCGCGAAAGACCGCCGGTGAAGCAGAGACGAGGACCGCTCACCCGGCCCAAATTAACGTTGGAGACACTTGCACTGATTAAAAAGCTCCAGGAACAATCGATGAGGAGTGTTCCGTCAACAACTTGTTGTAATAAGACCCACCTTGACAATACACCGCTGTTTGCGGTGAGTGTGGAATAGAAGATCCTGCGCTTTCAGACATAGGCTCTAGTTTCAGTTTTTGACGATCGAGTCAAAAACACCTGTGGTGCGAAACACCTGCGGTTACTGAGTGTAAACACAAACCTGCGTATGGTGAGCTCATGTAGCACCCGCACCTCGGCAGCCCGTCTAACCGTCACTATAAATGGGCGAAATATTATACAGCGTTTCCTCCACCTTCCCGGCCTTTCCTGTCCAGTGATATTGGGCCGTAACTTCATAGCCAAGAAGGGAATCGTCAGAAACCTTCGAAACCAAAGTTCCTAGTACGGCACGAATACTGCGGCGTTTAATTTCTGAGCACAACCAGGTGCTTTGCATTCACAGACGCTGGCCACAAAAAACCATTCGGACACCACTACTGGAAGAGATACTCTCACTGTTTCAAGTCTTTTAGGTGATCACCAGCCGAATGATGCAGAATCGAGAGGACACTGAGGCCATTCGCTACAATGTTCATTGAGGCTCCTTTGATGGCCAACGTTTTGACACACAGGATCGACACCGGCGGTGCTTGCTCGACACGGTTCAACCCAAGGCCCTTGAGCGTCAACAAGGACGCACTGTTGGATGGTGCCTTCCCTTGGGCGTTCCTGTGGTTCTCGCAACTAAGAAAGATGGCACAGCACGGTTTTGCTTTCATTATCGGCGGCTGAAAACTGCCACAGTGCGAGACTCTACCCCTTTCCATCAGCCGACTCGGTCATGCATTCACATGGATCAGCAAAATTTTTCACTACTCTTGACTGTAGCAGAGGCTTTCTGCATATCCCAATTCACCATAGCGACATTGAGAAAAGTGCCTTTACTTGCATCGAGGATTGTTCGAGTTTGTACGGCTACCCTTCGGTTTGTGTAATTCACCTCCTACTTTCAGCGAGTAATATAGATATCAGAGAAATTTAGTGTAGCGGGATTTTCGCCAATTGCATGATTACCGAAATAGCGGGTCAGAAATGCGCATGCGCTGAACGCTAATCGACAAATAGCGCTAGCGCATGCACGCAAATATGAGAACTTAGCGCTCGCCAATTGCGCATTTAGCGTGAAAACATGGCGGCGTTCTTGGATAGGGCAGCCATCGGCTTTATACAGACAAAGGGTCCTTGCAGTTTCGATTGGCACGTTTACGAGAAGCTACTGGTACTGTCGTCTATCGCTTTCACAAATTTAGCTTCGACGACAATGTGCAGGTTGTAAGAAGCTTTGTTGTTGAGATTTGGTCTGGAAGCTGATGTTCCTACTACTAATTGGGTCGCCTACGACGATGAAATCGCTCTGAATTCAGCGAATTGGTTTCCAGCCTTATTTGGGCGGTTACTATATTTTACTACAAATTTTGGCTAGCATATAATTATATTTTACGAAAAAGTATCCAGCTGACGGTGAAGTTTGAATTGCATCTTTTAAATGTTAAAAGCCTCTCTTCAAAGATGCATGCAAGTGGGGTTCTTGTAGCATAGGTTCATCAATCCTCAGAGCAAAACAGAGCGGACGAGGTGCGCCATAATCAAAACATCCAACGCCAGAGTCGGGGCACGGTGTAACAAAAATATGCTTGTATGTTTTACTGCTCATGACGATGTCGCACTTTTGCGAGAAGTGCGCAACCTCAATCTGTTTCTAACATCCGAACATATGCTGCTTAACAGCCGTCGTCCACGCAAAGCCACATTTCACGTGGTGTTAGCTTTGATTAGAAATGTAAGCGCCAGTAAAAAAAAGTTGTTTAATGAATTGTGTGAATACTCACTTTTACGGATTTCTCCGTCAGCCAACTGTGATTGCCCATCAACCAGCTGGGACTGTTAGTATCGCTAAACAGACCAACAATGTAGCTGATAGCTGGAGCCATGAAATTGGACATCACTGATGAATAGAAACCGAAGATATGTTCCAATTCGCATCAGCAGTTGGTATACCAAAGCCGTCTTAGTGCAATACAAAGCGCCTGTCGGCCAGGGACCTTAATGCCTAGGGCACTGGTGAAAGTGTCTGGCACAGCAAGCTGCAGTTATTAAGTTCCTCAATATCCTCTTTTCGAAGCGGAACGGCAATATCTGAACAGCACAGTGTCCCCAGCAGATGCATCCACTGATCCTTCTTCGAGCGGCAGCGGCATATATCGGCTCACGTCTGCTTTGCAGCGAGATTTCCAAAATGACGGCATAAACGAAGTCAGCGCGAGCGAGCTCACGAGCTCGAGCTCACTTACGCACTCCTAGACGCAGTTCTTCGTACTCCACCCATGTCAAAATCGACATATCTTGTGAATCATCCAAGACGCTCGGCGATACAGTTGAAAAACGCTTGAAGACTGTAGAGTTCAGAAGCGCAGTGCTGGAAGGGCAGGCCGTCTGTTCTTTGGAAGCAGACGTGCGAAGCGTTTAGAAACAGAACGTCTGTGGCACCTGCAGATGCCTAAGTTCGCCTGCTTCTAAACATTTCCCACGTCTGCTTCGAAAGCAGACGTCGTGTCCTTCTAGGTTCGTCTGCTTCCACTGGCGTCACGGACGCTCGTCTGATTCTAAACGTTTCGCTTTGCCCGCGACTGTAAAGTTAGATTGTCTCGGCTCCCTGCGGCTCAACCTACATCTTCGTTCATTTCAGTGAACATTTCGCTTATCAGGCGACGCTAGCAAGCACCTCAAATATATCCTTAATCGCTAATACATCATTCAAAAAAAATTTTTAGCGTTTGCTAAACACCGTGCTAAAACTCTCTCCGAGCGTGAGTCTTTTGCGGCACGCTGACTTTATCTCAGTTAGCACCGCAATTTAGTCTAACGCTGAACTAAACCTTTCTATTGTGCTCGGAGACGTTAAGTTTAACTACGCTATGGCCTACATAGATGAGGTAGTAGTGTTGTCGGAGAGTCTAGAAGAACATATCATTCATCTATCCAATGTTTTTTAGAGAATGCAGAATGCAGTTATCACCATTATTCTAAGATATATCTAGTTTGTGGCAAATAGAATCAACCGCCTTGGTGTTGCAGTGGAGCAATGCACAGTCCGTCCAGAGAAGGAACAACTCGAGGCCATACTGCAGTTCTCACCGCCTACAGACGTGAAGAACCTCCAGCACTTTTTTGGCATGGTAGGATTCCACCGATACTTCATCCCAAATTGCACCGACCTAGCACGACCCCTTCATAACCTCCTTCAGAAAGGCGCTTGTTGGTCCTGGACGGACACTGAGGAGAGAACAATTCGAGCGTTGTCCGCAGCCATTGCCGATACGGCACGCCTACGGCTTCCCGACCTTAGCCTACCATTCACGGTGCAAACGGACGAGAGTGATTACGTCATAGGTACGGTATTGCTTCAGGAGAATCAAGGAAAACTTAGCTCTTTGGCATTTTCGAGTCATACCCTGGCAGTAGCAGTACTCGCAGACTCCTGGGGAACATTAATCTCTACACAAGAGCTCCTGGACACGCAGAGCACGGATGATCAGTGCATCCAGATACGTCAATGCCTGAGTACGCCCAGCACAGTACCGGCAGGCAACTACAACGGCTACCTGGAAGCAACTGATGGCCTACTCTTGCAGTATATACCTGCTGCCGATGCGGACGGAGGTGAGTCCCACTTTCGGGTAGTTTTCAGTAAGAACCTGCGCAAGGACAGCCTTGAGTACTACCACGACACACGCCTCGCAGGCCGCAGCGATGGCAAAAACACGTATAAAAAGTTGGGTGGCATTGTGAGATTGTTCCGCATGAGAAAGTATGTCCTGACATACATCCGTACATGCCCGACATGCCAAACAGAGCAGCTGAGGGGAGGGAAACCACCAGTCTTCTCGCTACTTGTGGAGAGCTAAAACCTGTGGGACATTATGGTCTGATAAATAATGAGCCCTTATCCTAGATCAGTAAAAGAAAACCGTTACATGCATGTGGTCGCCGACCATTTTTCTAAATGGGTAGAAATATACCCGCTGCGTAAACTGGACTCTGAGGTAATCTGGGATAAGCTCCAAGACTCTTTCACTAGGTTCGGTTGCCCGGCAGAGCTTATCACTGACAATGCTACGTACTTCACGGGCAGGGTATTTGTCGAAACCTGCAAAGCTGTCGGTGTGCAGCATTATAGACTGCTCCCTACCTACCTTAGGCTAACCTAACAAAACGGGTCAGCCGAAACCTGGAAACCAGCTTGTGGTTTTCACAGGCCGGCACAAAGACTGGAATTCCCGTGTGCGGGAGGTGACCTTCGCTACTCGGACCACAGTAAACCGGTCGACTAGTTTTACGCTGGCAGCTATACTTCATTGAGGATGTCTTTACCCACGACTCTGAACTAAAGACTCCCAGTTATTCTAAATTCACCCAGGACCTCTACAGTTGTCTCGTTGGAACAGTAAAGGAAGTAAGAGTGAACTTCGACCTCACCCGCCCGGAGCACTGCGGCCAGTACAGGGGCAGGTGCCCTTCGCAATTTGAGGTTGGGGATAAAGTACTCCGCCACTCGCAAACACTAAGTGATGCCGCAAAAGGGTTTGTTGCCTTTCTCGCTCCTCGGTAGACTGGCCCTTTTGTGGTAATAAAGCGTATTTCGCGGCTCGCTTACATGCTTCGTCATGTGCAGGGTGGTCGGGAGACCGGACTAGTAAACGTCGCCGACCTCAGAAAGTACTACGAGTGGGCGAAAAGTACGTAGGGGCACTCAGTGTACAAGATGTGAGCAACCTGGAACATCATCCGATGAATGACTCCAGCCCAGCGTTTGCCATCAAGCGAGCATTACGTCAGCATATGGATTGTTTTTCTCCTTTCCCCGTCCTCTTCTTGCTTTCATTGTTTGACGCCGTGGGAGGTGTTCCGCCTTGAGGGGGGGGGGGGGCGTGTGGGGTTCCGCAGCCCCTTTAATTGGCAAGTATTGCACCAATACCATGACCAATGGCGTCGCTGCGTACCTTCGTCGATGCTGAGGGGTTGAAGTGTGCGAGGACGGGCGGGTTGGTGAGGGCTGCGATGAGCTCATAAAAGTCTTAAGATTGTTCTTGGCCCCAGAAAAAAGTTTCCTCGTTCTTCAGGACAAGGGTGAGCGTACCAACCGTCTCTGCAAAGGTGGAGACAAACCGCCGGAAGTTAGAACAAAGGCCAAGAAAGCTACAAAAGTCACTGGTACCGCGGGGTGTAGTAAATGCACATACAGCACGAATTTTGTCGGGGTCGGGTTGAACGCCGCGGACGTCGGCCAAGTATCCGAGGACCTTGAGTTCACGTCAGCCGAAGCTACCTTTTTTTAATTCAGCTGAACCCCAGTTCGTGGAAAGATTCCAAGAATGGCAGCAACGCGGTGAATATTTCTCTCGAAGATCGAAGAAAAGACAATGACGTTATCGAGATAACATAAGCACGTCGTCCATTTGAAATCGCGTAGAAGAGATGACATCATACTTTCGAATGTAGCGGGCGCATTACACAGGCGAAAAGGCATCACCTCGATGTAGTACAGGCCATCGGGCGTGGTGATGGCGGTCTTCTAGCGGCCCCGTTCGTCTACAGCAATCTGCCAGTAAACGAAACGAAGATCAATCGAAGAGAAATAAATGACACCATGCAAGCAGTCGAAAGCATCATCAATCCTGGGGAGTGAGTGAACGTGCTTCTTTGTATTTTTCTTTAAATGTCGGTAATGAACGCAGATCCTTACCCCGCCGAGGTGGCGCAGGGGTTATAGTGCTCGACTACTGTTCCCAAGGGTGGATGAAATTATGCCGATCCCGGTCAAATACATTGGATCCGAAATCAGTGATGTGTTGGCTTATATTATTTAAACTAGTGATTTCAACAGCAGCATTCCCCGCTAAACAAAAGCTTGCACGCATAACACCGGTCAAAGGCGGAGGCGCTGAAGATATTGCAAACTGTAGACCAATTTCAGTCGTGACAGTATTTGCAAAGATCTTTGAGAACGCCATTTATGTAAGCCTGGGGAAAGTTTTTATGAAAAACAACATAATAGCAGCGTGTCATTACGGATTAAAAAAAAATAGGTCGACAGAACAAGCCTTGTTACATATTTAAAAGATAGAATAATTGCGAACGTTGAAGAGAAAAAATACACATTAGGTTTGTTTCTGGGCCTACGGAAGGTATTTGACTCGATCACTCGATTTTATTCAATAAATTAAAAAGGTATAGACTACGAGGAAAAGCTAACGAATTATTGAGAAGCTACCTGTCTCACAGGCAAACAACATGTTTGAATGCAAGCGGTTTCCTCTGATACTCTAATGATGCAACAAGGTGTCCCACAAGGGTCTAAGTTATGTCCACTGCTTTTCGTCATTTACGTAAATGATATATTAAATATCCCAGCATCCCCAGAACTCATTATGTACGCAGACGACACCAATGTATTCTTTTCCTCACACAATATTGCTCAACTTCAGAATGATGCAAACGCCTATTTAAAATCGTTGTCAGTATGGCTGAAAGCGAACAGACTGCAGCTAAATATGGGAAAGACTAAATATATTGTTTTCTGCCCAATTAATAAACAAACAGGCCCCGAGATGCACCTCATGTACAATAATGACCCTATAAGCCAAGTAAGGGAACAACCGTTCTAAGGGATATGGTTCAATAAACACCTGAATTGGAACACTCATGTTAATTACCTTACGGCGGAGCTGTCAAACACTGTAGGGGTTTTTAATAGAATAATGCATCTAATACCACTGTGGTTAAAGAAGTACCTCTATTGTGCACTTTTTACAGTAAACTTACTTATGCTGCTTTAGTATGGGGCACAACGACCAATAATAATTGCAGGAAACTGGTCCTCTTAGAGCAGAAAGTTCCCCGCATTTTCTCAAATTTTCATGGCCATAATGTGAGCTAGCGAACAGCTCCACTTTTCAGTCAGTTCGACATACTAAGACCGGACCAAGTATATTATTTCCAATTGCTGCGTTCCTTACAAGACAACAGAATAGTGGAAAAAATAAAACACTCCACTCTAAACCACTGCGTCAGGCCAAAAGCAATATGTACGCCCAGGGTACAAACCAATTACGAAAAACAAACATTTCAGTTCCGAGCAATACAAATAATGAATCAAGTGGAAGTATTAGTAAATTTCAACTGCCCAGAACGCAGATTAAAAATGCAGATCAACGAA
This sequence comes from Amblyomma maculatum, assembly GCA_023969395.1. Taxonomy (NCBI): domain Eukaryota; kingdom Metazoa; phylum Arthropoda; class Arachnida; order Ixodida; family Ixodidae; genus Amblyomma; species Amblyomma maculatum. Next base: position 164,410 of record JAJIZL010028819.1, read on the forward strand.
TTGTTAATTCGTCAAAATTTGTATTTGGGTACTGAATAACTGCTGAGATCTCACAGTCACTTATGTGATCCATCTTATGTGCGCTTTCAGGCAATGCCGAACGTGGCCTTCAGAATACAATCCCAATGTTGTGTTGCCTTCAGCACTTATTTTTCTTAGTGTATACAGCCATCTCAGTAGGTTGTTTTTCATAAGTTATAGGAACTGTTCATGTGTATTCATATCATTTTTAATTTCTTAATTTGTTCCATGTAGGTGGAAATGTTTTGTGCGAAATATATGATTTTGAGATGAAAACGTTTGTACTGCCACCTCAGTAGGTTGTTTTCCGTAAGTTATAGGAACTGTTTATGTGTATTCATATCAGTTTTATTTTCTTAAATTGTTCCATATAGATGAAAATGTTTTGTCCGAAATGTATGATATTGAGATGAACATTTGTCTTGTGTAAACATTATATGGCAGAAGTAATTCTAACCATTTTTTACTGTAGGTATTAGGTGCGTTTTTATCCTAACAGTGTGTGAAATGACAAACTGTTACTGATACATATTTTTAATTTTCAATGCCAGAATCTTTGTGTGGGGGGCAGGGACCTGTGAGGCTTTCACATAGCCTTTAGTCCCTGCCTCTTCTTGCTTGTACGAGGAATCAATAAACCAATTCCAATTCCAAGGCCGCAGGATCGAATCCCTGTCTCGACGGCCGCTTTTCGATGGAGGCGAAAAGCAAAGCGACCGTGTGCTGTACGATGTCAGTGCACGTTAAAGCACCCCAGGTGGTCAAAATTTCTGGAGTCCTCCTCTACGGCGTCTCTCATAGCCTCTCGCTTTGGGACGTTAAAACCCCATAAACCAAACCAAACTCCAGGTAGTGTCTTTTTTACCAAGCATGACAGGTAACGCCCATGGGCTGTTCGAAGGCTCTATAATGCTTCGTGCCAACATCTTGTCCACTTAATCTTGTATGACGCCACGCTCAGAAATGGCGACTCGGTAAAGTCTTCGGTGAATTGAGCTGGCGTCTCCGGTATAAATGCGATGAGTAACGAGGGACGTTTGTCCCAAGGGTTGGATACCAAAATTGAAAATGTCATTTTACGAAGTCAAAAGGCTCTTAAGTGCCTGAGTAAGGTCAGTATACATGTCAGGAGCAACTATTCCTGATATGCGCGCCTCCGTAGGCGGAGACTGTTCAAGTCGTGTGTATACTCCAGCAGTATGGTCAGGTAAAATGCAAACACAAAAAAAGTCAGACAGGGGGGTCAGTTCGGCGAGAGAAACGCCCTCAGGAAGAACTTGCACAAAAAGCTGAAGTTCAGGACTGGAATATAGGTGCGGTTAGTCGGTTAGTCGCTACGTGCACGATGTTGTCAGGACGTGCTATGATACGCTGCAGAGTCGCGTCGGTTAAGGGGGAAACAATGTAGTCGCCATCAGAAATGGGGTGAAAAGGCGGCATGAGCACATACACAGCGGCAGGCGAGTAAATGCAGCGGAACGAAGACGGAGCGTTGAATATTTATGAGCTTGTTCGTCAGGACAGGGTGGCAGATCTAGATGAAGCAGTCCAGAAGAATAATCAATGAGAGCGGAGTGTGAAGTTAAAAATTCGAGGCCTAGTATAACACCCTGAGGGCCACTGGAGTGCACAGTAAATAACACACTGATGTGGCGGCCGGCAATGCTAATTCGTTCAGTACACATACCAATCACAGTAACCATGTTGCCATCAGCAACACGAACTGTAGACGAAGTGGCGGGTGTGAGGGCTTTCTTTAGGCCCCGGTGGAGGGAGTAACTGAGGAGAAACATTTGAGCGGCAGTGCCGATAAGTGCAAACATTGGGACTCCATTCACAAGATTATCAATGAGGTTACATCTAGACGCGGTGGTCAGTACCGAGTGAGCAGTCCTGGTCAGTAAGGCAATGTCACTCTCAGGCTCAGCATTCGTTAGTTTCCCGAGTAGGTGCCGGCGTATGATGGGAGGAGCTGCAAAGGGGTACCGGTGAATGGGATCGACGACGAGTCCGGGTAGATGGAGATCCGCTGGAGCGACGAGCAGTTGGAATGGTTTCGGTGGGAGGCTCATCTGGTTGAGAAGGAGTGTCCAGGTCCATCATAGGCGGGGCATGGCTCCTCCAGTTTAGCAGCAAAGCGTCGAGGGGTATAGTAGTACCGACGGTCAGCGTTGTAATAGGATCGAGGGGTGGCGAAAGTACGTCTACGGTAATAACGCGAAGTGTGGCCGGCTCGACAGCAAATCAAACAGATTGGCCTGTCGTCTGAGGCGCGCCACTCTGCAGGATTGCGACCAAGGTGGCGACATGGGGAGGTTGGGCTGGTAGTTGCAGCAGCTACTAAAGGAACAGGCAGCGATGGTGACGGGGGTGGCACGGGGTTGCAGGGGTGGCCGACGTTTGCAAGTTCCTGGTAGACAACGGCCTGTATCGTAGCCACGGTGTCGAGCAGCGGAGAAGGAGTGGTGCAGGAGTTAAGGCCTCGAGTTCTCACCGGACGTTCCCAGTCCCGGTCGCTGGATGGGAGGGCTGATGCAAAAGGACCAGGTCATCGCAAGATGTGGCCGCCTTTTTCGGTAGACGCTCAAAGCGATGCACGAGACGTCTTTGTTTAGCTTGAATTTTCGGCAGACGTGAAGCACCGAGTCGAAGGTAGACCAATTCGTGCAGAATGGGATGTTTAACGCATCATCCGCGATACCCTTGACGATATGCCCTACCTTGTCAATTTCCGGTATGCAGATATTGAACTTGCAAAACAACGGAAGCACGTCCTGAATGTAGGCAAAGTAGGACTCCATGGGGGATTGGACACGACAAGAAAGTTCCGTTTTGGCAGCCTGAGCCCTCTCAACGGGCTTACCGAACAAGTTCTGAAGCTTTTGTTTGCGGAAGTCCCAGGGAAAGAGCTCTTGTTCATGATTTTGGAACTATTTTCGCGCTGTTCTTGCCAAACAGAAGATGATATTAGCAAGCATAATGGTTTCATCCCAGTGGTTCTTCCCACTGCAGCGCATATACTCATCTAGCCAATTGTCTACATCTGGGTTGTCGCTATTAAACATCATGGGGTGGCGAAGTTTTGTGAGTACTACAGGCCGAGGCGATGTTCCCGTGCTGGTAGGGGCTAACACGGAGCTAATCGTGGCTGTTTTTGACGTTTTGATCCCAAGTAGGTCTCGGCCGCTGCGCAAAACCAGCGTTTGCCAGAGTAAAGGGGCTAATTGGTGCGCACGGGGATCTTGATTAAATTTCACCAACATGATACTTTGCAGAAGGTTAGTTCAGGAAAACAACAGCTGAAGACAGAAGTAAGTGTTCTGGCATGCACCAACCGTTTTTTCAGCTTCGTCGTTTCTTTTGTGTCCATCGTCGTCCTTTCCAGTGGCATATACGTAACAATATTTATTTTCTTATCATTGAGTAAGCCCTCCGCGGCGCCAACAACGGCCACTAGACAGCCACCGCTATCATCCAGAGACTAATCGTGCTGTCCATCACTTCCCCTCACACTGTCCTACACGTTGCTATATAAAACAGCCCTCATCATAACTTGGTCAACAATCTGAGTTATTTAACTTAATGCGCATAATCTGTAGTTGAGCGAACATATGGCTATAGCCTTTTTTCGACTCTAAGCTGTCTCTCAACTCAGAACCATATTCAATATTCCAGTCTTCGTTTTTTCCACCTCCCACATACGATTATGGACGAACAGTTTGCTACTCAATGATCGATTGTCGCCCAATAAGAACGCAAAAACCATTACACCTGTCACAATCGCATTGCCTTCTCTTCTGCCGGTATTGAAGTTATCTGGACGCAAACCTGCACTGCTCAATTGTGTGATAATTTTTCTAAAGGGCACAACATTTGTTATGGTTATTTACAGTTTTCTGAAAAACATCCATCTAAACATCCATTTTAACTCCTCGCATAGCCTCACCGGGGCCATCGATGCTCATAAGAAGTTGTTCACTTCTCACGTCAGAGGCAGTGCGCGTTCGATTCAGCCTAAATAGCGGCGCACGGTGCGCGAGAGTTAACCACCCTATTGAAAAAACCTATATATAGGACCAATTCGTATCGGGTTATTGGACATGGGAGTTGTGGGAGTTGTGGGACTAAAAGGAGTAGTAGGAGTCGCAGGCTATGTGCGTTGTAGAATGTGGTCAGCGCCCCTCGTTGTGGGGAAAATGAGGATGCAGGCTAAAAAGACGTTCAGGTAAATAAAAAAATGCACGTAAAAGAAAAAAGCCTTGCCGCACTAGGAATCGAAACATGATCTCACGGATTACACCGCCTACCAGCCCAGCACGCAAACCACTACACCACGGCGACTTTTTTTTTCATCCACCTAGATTTTTTCATTAATTGCAAAGACGCAATTCTTTTTTGGGATGTGCTGCAAAGAACTCTAAAGAAAGACTGTGTTCTAAATTCGTACAGTGCGCGGTTCGTGCTGTTACACAATCTGATTACGAACCATATGACATGTTTTTCATTATTGGACTTCATAGCTTGTGGAAGACACGCATGTCGGATCGCAAACCTGAACCTGTTGTTCCACCTAGACTCCATTTTAGCAGAATGATGCTGCAACTGAAGGACACGTATGATGAGAATGACTTTCAACCTGATTGGTTTCCGCTGGTGACATGGTGCTTATTTTTGCCTGCCTTTTAAAAAGTTGTGTTTTCTGTTGTGCATCTAAGCAATGGCTGAAGGAATTGTAAATAGTCTGTGTACATAACCCTTTCTGTGTAATCAGTACCATGTCAGAAAACTACACCACGGCGACAGATGGTTTGTATGCTTATATTCGTCGTTTTCAATTGCGATTTTCTGAGTCGCAATTTGCATCTTTTGGTCGTCCTTTGACGATTGCCCTGTAAACACGCTGAACCTTTTTGTTTTCTATCAATACACATAGGCGATATCATCTATCATTCAAATGTATCAGTGTTTTGCACGTACACCAAAGAATATGGGAATATGTTACGTACTGGCTATTTTTTCGCCTTGTTAGAGCGCGTTTTTCTTTATACTATAGAGATATCTCGTACGGATCCGCTTGTCATATATATGATATTTAACTTCACGTGCTGCCAGCGGTGCAGCAGCGGCAGTATTTTACTTCCCATCACTCCTTTTGAATATGCAAACCCTTAAATAAGCATCGCTATTGATATGCAGCTATCAATGAATGGTTCGGTGGGCGGCGACGTGTGTTTTGAGTTCTGCTCGAACATACTTATGTTCATGTGGAAAGGCGAATTTATTCCCTGCACTTCCGTATTGCAAACTCTTCATCAGTTACATATATGAACGTGCGTCATAAGGTCGGAAGACGTGCAGCGATTGTTGATTGTAATTACCGCATGCACTCACAGCAGCGCATAAAGTAATCGAAATGCAAAATAAACTTTCATGTTCCTTTCATTCAAATTTGAAAAGGCTTCCTTGTTTTTAATTCTTGATTCAATTTAGCGGGGACACCGCATGCGTATATCAAACTTTGCCTTTTCAAACTTGCATAAACAAATCCTGATTAAGGAGCCCATCCAACTCCTGTATCCTGATACACAGGCCTATTCACAACTCCGATAACTCCTAATATATAACCCACATGTGGTATACAGGAGTTAAAGAAGTCTGAAAAGGAATAACAGGACCTATATGCATATCCTGCGCGTCCTCCTACTAGTCCTGAATGCGTTTTTGTGGGTCCTTAATGCCCCATTTCGGCACCTGCATACTCCCATATGATTTCATACAGGACATATATTAAAACCGCAAATAGGTTTTTTCAATAGAGCACTTCCTCCTGTAGTAGTAGTAGACTCCCTACTGAAAAAATTCTATGAGTCATGAATAACCTCATATTTTCTCACACATTCACACTCAGTTCACATAAGAAATCACATACAAATCGCATAAAATTGCATAAGGTCTCATAGCTTCTTGCACATTATCTAAATTATGTTGATATTTTATCATAATGATGTGCATCGTATGAGAGTCTATGCGATTAAATGAGTTTTTATGAAGTCACTGCCCGGTAGAACTGTTGGTTTTTCAGTAGGGCTTTATTTAAACGCAACACATAGGCGCCTAATACAACAACGGCCTGCTGGAAAACGAGGCGCTGTTCTTCCTCATCCTCACTACCAAGCCAGTCCACCTCGATTCAGGTAGTATTGGAGGATGTGGGAAAGAAACCCGATTGCAACCGGGTAGGAAAATAGCCAGTGGGAAGGGTGTGTGCTGTTACGATATTTTTGTTCAATTTTCCCGCCGCACACAACCTTCATCTCGAAACATTGGACTCCTCTAAACGCGCTTTCTTGTTTCCTTCCTCCATGCGCTTTCTCTTCCTTCTCCCCAGGAGCCTTCTCTCTCGCCCTCGCGCTTTCTCTCTCTGTCTCAAACCTCCATCTCCATGAAACTTTTCGTTTTCTAATCGCGCTGCACGACTGTGGTAGCAACGCATTTTTACGAGATGTAAAATGCACGCATAAAGAATATTTTCCTTCTGTTTCTGAGACCCGTCATCTATCTGAGGCGTGGCTGCACGGCAAACGCGTACTATGGAATCAGAATAGCGTGGCATGAGGGGAAGAGCCGTTGGGGCATGAAGGATCGCGGCGGAATGTATAGGTGTAGCCATTCAGCGGCTGTGAGTTTCACGGGCGAGCTGGTTAGCCAGCTCATTGCAGTCAACCACGGAGTAAATTGTAATTATTTATTGGACCTCTATAAACCGATCATAGTCATCATTCGCGGTGTTCTGAAAATAGTGGCCAGAGTTACAGGGTGTCTTGGAATAAACACGTTTGTTCCAGTGGGGCCTGGCAATATACAGATATGTACTGAAAGTCCGCCCTCCTGCTGAGAGCCTATATTGCAAAAACAATATCTAAATATATGTCAATGTTGAGTACTGTGTTACGTATTTGTACCTAATATAAGTCTAAAGCATTTAAAATGTATTGCTTCATGCCATGTTGAATACATTGCTTTACGCTAATATATTAGGGCTTCCTTCAATATAATGCAAATTACAACTGCTTGCCGTTATTAGCACAGCAAGATCTCGTGCTCTGCAACTAACAATAATTAGCTTGCTTTGAATTGCACGTACGGCTAAGCGGACAGGCAAAGCTCTTAAAATATAATTTTGCAAAACAACTTTTACGAAAATGAAATTAAAAAATTAATATTCGAAATGTATGCTCACTTGAATATTTTATAGCTGTTTAATCTCTTGTTCCTTACCTGTTTTTTACGCTAAGGTGTGCAAGGCGTAGTATAAGCTATTGGTAGACCTCAAGTTCCGAGCAGCGTTGGTAGAGTTTGTTGCAACGTCATAATCTGTCGGATTTTAAAGCTTGTCCTCTCGCTTTCACTAAATCAATCATCGTTTTGCGCAACATCTTCGCTATAATTCGCCCGCGGGAGAAAGGGAGGTAGACCCCACAGGATACTCAAAGACACAAAAAAGGTTAACGGGCTTAATATTTCTTCAGGGTAGGCGCATGGCCAGGGAGGAAGGCTTAGACAACACCTAGCAGAACAAGAACACCATCTGTGTAGATGCGGCGATGTACTCGAACGAAAGAGATGAGGTGGTGACAGTGGTAGGTTTCCAGAGAAAATGAGTGCCTCGCTATAGAACTGCACCGTGTCTGACACTGAGGAAGTCGCTATTGCTCTAGGGGTCGCTGGGGGTAATAGGTCCGGGCGTTCGCTGGTAGTTATGAACGATTCGCATGCCGCTTGCCGAGGATTCACCAACGGCAGGATTAGCAGAAAAGCGGCCGCCATCTTGAAGGTTGGTGGGACAAGCGACACAAAACAACTCGTACTTTGGCCTCCAGGGCACGTTGGCATTGCCGGGAGCATACAGGCCGATTTCATAGCTCAATATTACGCAAACCGAGAAGGATCAGAGGCCGAAGAGACCGAGGCTGTGACGCGTACTTTCGCAGGCATTTTGGTGCCCTACCGGGGTACCAGAAGACGATATCCTCCGCCCTACATGTTGTTAAACAGGGAGCAGTCGTTGTCTTGGCGGCAGGTGCAAACAAATTCTTATCCATGTCAGTTTTTATGCCGCAAGATACATCCGAACGTATAAAGGAACACATGTCCCTCGTGTGTACAGAAATCGACAATTTATAAAATTACACTTGCCTGCCAGAAAATAGATACAGTGCCTGTAATTCACAATGCCACGTCGGAGCAGTGGGAGGCTGTGCTGCCTAGTTCGGAGTCAAAAACCAGCTTTGGCTGATTGAACGGGCCAGCCGGCAGCAAAGGCCGCGAAAGACCTAGAATGAGGACCCAGCCACAGGAGTTCTACATACTTATTTTTCGTTTTTGCATGATATAAAATTTTCTCTCTCTCTCTCTCTCCAGGCGGTAGATGTGGACGATCAAACGTTATTGGTGGCGGCGCTTGCATGAGGGGGCTAATCGTTCAACGATGTAATTATAGAAGTATGTTGTATGACACTATAGGTCCTGTGACTTTCGCATCGCTTCGCGCTACTTCTTGTCTGCGGTTGAAATGAAAATATATTTGATGTTTACTAGGAGGTCAAATATCTAAAAAAATACCAGGTATTTCCAAGAATATAAGCTACAGTTGCTTAAGAAATGAATTTGGAAATATTTTGGAAAATATTCACGAAACCTAAATTGTACAACAAAAGAAAAACTGTTCCTTTAACCAAATCTACAGACCTATCAAAGCATGACTGACGATATTAAGTTTCTTTATTATTGCAGCTATATCTTTGATGAAGAATGGTGAAAGTGGTTCGGTTCCTAACGAGAAAGAGACAAGGCAACATGATAAGCACAAAAATAGCTGATTGCGATGTGCGAAATAGCGATGTGCTATTCCATGACCAGGACGGCATATCAGCTGCTTGTATGCACTGCCGACAACAAAACATTGCCTGGGAACGTTTGATGAATAGAACTAGAACACAAAGCATGCCCGAGTTCTATCGCGAGCGTTTTTGAGACACACAGCTTACCTTTTATGCTTTGGTCTCGATAAAAAAACGTCCTGAAGACGCTGCAGTCAGCTCTGCTGTATATTAGTTCCATATGTTTAAACGGCGAGTCTGGTTTTCCTGAAATAACAAAAATTCATTTCACCTTTCCCGCCAGCATTTGTAATAGTATTTGAAACAGCGCATCTTAGAAACAACCTTATAAAGAGCTCTTTACATGCCATATTGGGCGCACTACGGTCCGCATTAAAGAGTATAGGCAAGCTGTATTCTCTCGCGTCGCCGGCTCCACTGACTAAACCAAAGTTCTATCAATCAATCATTTTATCTGCATCAAACAAGGTGATGCTAGGAGCTCGCTCAAAAAGCCGACAGAGTTGTTAGCTTGACAAGGACAATGCTCCCGGTTAGATTTTGGCGGCCGCACCTGAATCAAAACACCAGGAGCACATAACAGAATTGCGAACGCTGTGTAATTAACAAAAGTAAAAAAAAAAGAAATAAATAAAAAAATAAAAAGTGCAATAGCGTAATTTATCAAGTAATACACTGGCATACAGTAGCAAACAATAGTACATTAAAATACATTCGCATAGCTTATACATTACAATGGAAAGAGGACTTTAACACATATTGGCGAAAGAATATCGGATGCACTGCAATTTTCATGATCGAGGAGTAAGTGTGTCAATACGCATATTTGCTGTTTGTTAATAAGTAACACAGGTAACTGTTGTTGTAACGTCTGATGTCTCTAGTTACGTCTGCTAAATGGAACCTTCCAGTATAGCCTCTGACGAACAGCTTTGGTTTAGTGCTTTGTGAGTGTGATGCCATTTGCTCTATGATTCTTTTGTGCAGCTTTCTTTTTTAATGACCGTTGTTATGATAGTATGCATGTACAGGTAGTGAACCTGGACAATGTTTAACTCAAATGAACTTCCTTTGAGTGAGACATAGGAGCTGTTGGTTATATTACGCACTGTCGTGTTTTGGAGGATCTGTAATTTAATCATGTTTTTTAATGTTGTAATTCCCCATAAAACTTTTTTGTTTGTCCAATCTTCCCTCTGAGAGACCTGCAGACGTTTGGAAATCCGTCCAACGGCACATAGATTTTTATGTCCAATATTGCGCAATTTTGTGTTTAGGTTGATGGCCTGTGGGGAGAATTTATTCATGATTTGAAAACACTGCGGCGCAAAGGCGACAACTCGAGGACAAATACGTCACTACATGCTCACACTGTTAACCATTTATTGGAAGAAAAAAGGCATATTTAGACCCCTCGGCCACGCATGTGTACAACGCCTACGCGCTTTAGATTCTTCCGGTAAAAGTAAAACAAATGACCTGAGTAGACAGATATGGCTCAGCATATAAAACAAACGTTAGAAAATTTAAGGCAAACAATTTTTAGCAATAGCAATAGGTAAGTCACAGCAACATATCTTAGTAATACCAGTAAGTCAATCGCAACAGAAGCAGTGTCCAGAATCCAAGGAATAGCTGTCACGCCTAAAACGTAAAAACGAAACAAAAAGCAAAATAGACAAAGGAACAGTACAGGTCAGCTGTCACTAAATATAAATATTGCATAGCGATGCTGAACTTCATAAAAAATAGTTTTATGATGAAAAAATGTATTATGTCAAAGAGCTAAAGAGTTATAAGCGACACTCATGCTCCCCTTCTTTTTAATCAAAACGCTTAAGACTTTCTGTTGTCACCTGATCGCGACTACTGCCTAGAATCCTGTTACTGCCAAACAACGACTAAGCTCCCGGCTATGCACCCAGGCAATTCACTACTCTTTCACAGTGGCCACCTTCACACTACAGCATGCGAAAGTCACGCACTGACGTCTCATCAGCCAGTATAGGACCATCTCAATTCGAAGGAATCTATCAGCTGCAACCCAACCGTTTCCACCACAAGCTACTGTGAAGAACGTACTGCAGGAGAATTTCTTTACCCGACGATCGTATAGAGCAGCATGGTTAAGTAATTTGCACGACTTTCATACTGTAATGTATTCCAGGACCTCATTAAACTATTATTCATTTTGTACAAACATACAAGCCAGCTTTATGGCGTATTTTATACCAGGTAGTCAATAGCTCAATTAGATTCTCATCTAAAGTTGCCATCTGGAAAGACCTACTCTATGGCCATGCATGTGCTCTCGTGGCGGTACATAGCGCGCTGAGGAACGCATCATCACATTTCGTGCCAGCATCCAGCTGCCTGTCATCATGGTTGCGATTGCTCCCTCCCTAGGTCGACACCGTCAAGACGAAATGTGTCGGAAAATAAAGCCTTCAACTCGTTCCTTTACTGCGCAGCCGGTCAATATTTGACGTGCCTTTTTTTTTTACCTCCCAAAGGCTGAACTAAAGAGAATAAAAATGGTACTACCTATTCTATCAAGTGAAAAGCTTAAACATTGCTTCATCTGAATGAAATGACGTGTAGCTAATTTCAACAGATAGTACAAGGCTAAACTTCGCACTAAAAGTGCAGGTCTCGCGTGTGTGACAATTTCATTATTATTTTCCTAATAAACACACGGACGCACTCCGGCGGTCCGGTACGTACACAAAATATTAAGAAGCCGTTAGTATTTGTACTAAGAAGAAAACGATATTCCCCTCAATAATTTAGAGCATGGAAGAGCACTGTACAAGGGCTGAGGACAAACTTCAGTTCGCAAGCCGGGCCAGCGTTTCGACGTATGTACAGGACACATAGATACCGCCTTTAAGGTTATAGCCGCGATGTGTTGCCCCTTCTATGACTCTCTTTTCCGATTCAGTTTGAGTACATGAAGCTTGGTGCACAATAAATCGCTACTCTAAATAATTTCGGGAAAGTCAAAGGCCTACAACGCAAAACCATTTCTCTTTCTGCGTGCGCGGCTAAGCGCACATTCTGTTCGCAGCAAAGTCGTCTCGCCAGTAAGGAGCGGAGTTCGACATCATAGATTTTTTTTCGGTTTCGTTAGGTTCCGGGTTCAGCAGGCCGCAACTCATAAGACATTTCATACTGAAAAATGTAGGCATAGTTTAGAGAGCGAAGAGGGGCGAGGGCATCAGTAAGGATGTCGCAGAAAATCTCGCGACAGTCACACAATTCAGCCACGTTGAGTCGGATGTTATCGGCGGTGCTAGAACTAATGTTCCGAAGAGGATTGCTGACGTGTACACTTCTTTTTTGTAACTTTTTTTATATCCCATTTACAGAGGGTGCTGTAATGGAACGAAAGGGGTGGGGTGTGAAACGAATGTAAAAGGTTAGGCGATGTACCAAATCAAGGGCGGGAATGCTGATATGACCCCCGCATAAAAGCAATATATTGTTACGCGGCGGCAATCCGTTGAAGAAAGCAGACAGAACATGACCGATGTCGATGGTAGATGACGTTTAATGAATATTGGAGGACCTAGCGCGAGCGCGCCTGCCCACGCCATTGCCCGCTCCTTCTTCGCCCGTAATACTACCCGAGGCCACCGAGCGATCGTCCCGATTGGTGGACGAAGAAGTCAAAGTTGATCAGATTTATGACATGACGGTGACCTTGTGCGGACCGGTGAAGAAAGAAAAGAAAGAAGGTAACGGCTTGCCGCCATGATGATCAATGAAGCCTGGCCCAAGAAGCTTTTGTTGAACAGGTCGCCAGGATTTGATGGCTGGGTCCTAGGCACGCATCAAACGGCACAGGCTGGGGCGATGCCTTCACGTGTAGTGTTGTATTGGGTCGGTGGGTTCGTCTGGTCGGCGTCTCGGGTCAGTCGGAACCTTCGGCCAGGTCTTTCATGCGTTATGTCTTGTGATGTGTCCTTGCGCGTGTTCGTGGCATCTCGGGTCGGTGGGATCTTAAAGTTGGGCTACTTGTGTTTCTTCGTGTCTTTTGGTCAAAGCGGCGGACTGGGCGGGGGTGGAGAACAGCGATGTGGCGTCGGATACGGCAGGCTGTGGAACATCCAGGTGATGCGTAGTCCCAAGAACCCGCTACCCCGCGCCTCCAACCAAATGTTACGGAGGCGGCAGGCCGATGAAGAAAGGAGACAGAACATGACCGCTGGCGATGGTAGATGACGCTTAATGAATGATGGCGGACCTAGCGCGAGGGCGCCTGCCCACGCCATTGCCCGCTCCTTCTTCGCCCGTAACAATATGACGGAGGCTTGTTCGGTATGAACGCCCCTCAAGCTAGACAATGAATTTAAGGTCGATGGATCGCTTGGCATACCCGCAGAAAATAGTGAGTATATGAGTAACTGTATTCTGTGCTGCAGACACAATTCCTTCAGTAGGGTACAACTGTTACGAACTGAGGATAGTTCGGATCTATGAGAAGAGCGAGGGCAACGCCAAACCGTAACTTCCGAAGTGAAACGGCGTCTTCGCACGTTAGACTACGGGGATGGGTTTCCACAGGCGGAAGTGAGAGAGCCCGTATGCGGTGCTAGAGCAGTTGCTTTGTTGTAAGAAGAACCTAGATAGCACTGTTCACCGGCCTGATATTGGAAGTGTGCTGGCAAAACACGGCCCAAGGGTGGAGCATTGTGGCCAGTATGTTTCTGATATTGGCTATGTCGTTCTGTGTGCTGGTTTGAACAGGCTAGTTATTCCATTGAATGCAGAAACCAGTAGAAAACATTGTTCTGCTATACGTGTGGCTTGCCAATATTTCAAATATGATGGTGTGAGCCCACAATATTGTCCATCAGATCGATTGGTACTCCCACATTTCTTATACGTTCGTGTGCATGGCCAAATATTGGTCGCTTGGTTATTTGGAATAGGAACATCTGATATACGTTCGTGTGCGCTTGCAAATATTGTTCGCTGATTTAGGTATGACTGCCAACATCTGATATATGTCTTTGTATGTTAGCAAATATTGGTCGCTCAGTAAGGTCGAGCAGCCAACATAAGGTATATCTTTTCATATATTGGTCAACATCGCCCGACGTTTAGCTAGACTACCAGCGAGCGGTATAGAACATTTTTGCCTTAGCCTGGCAACATCTCGCATACCTTAACATGCACTTGACAACACTGTTCCTTTGTTAAGCATACGGCATTTAAGCCTGGTGCCTTCCTCTATGGCCATTGGTGTTCAAAATCAGTCTTTTGAGGTCCTTGGTAAATAATATAAGCAGAGAATTGAACATGTTCGTGTGCTTAGGTGCTTCAACTAGGTGTATACAGATTACAGAAATATTTCTGGTCAGCCTTACCAGATAGAGTTCATGAACCTTCAGACAGCATTCAGTTCAGGTCAGTTCAGTCGTTCAGTCATGTTCGACTCTTCGTGACCCTATGGACCATATCACGGCACGCTTTCCGGTCTCCCACTATCTTCCTAACCACACATAACGTCATCTGCAGCGCCTCAAGGATACCATCTAACCATCGCGTTCACTGCCTACCCCTTCTCCGGTGACCCTCAACCTTTTCCAACATCAAACCTTTCTCCAGCGACTCCTCTCTTCTCATCAGATGAGCAAAGTAGCTGAGCTTTAACTTTAGAATTTGACACTCCAATGAGCAGTCAGGGTTTATGGTCAACAATAACGACTGATGTGATCTTCTGGCCGTCCAGGACCTCTCAAGAGTCTCCGCCAGCACCACGATTGAAACGCATCAATTCTTCGGCGCTCAGCCTTTTTCACAGTCCAACTCTCGCAGTCCAAGATAGACAGTTCACGCAGAGAGTTCTAACAAAATGTGATTCACTCGAGACGGTAATGGCAAACCACTCCATTATTTCCTGCCAAGAAAACCCTATGACCAGTCGGACAACATTAGCTATTACTATATAAACCTAGAAGCGGTTGCATTTTTATACTTGCTCATTCGGTTAGATTCTCAGTGTACGTGCGGTTTTCGGGATATATGCCCCGAACCTTACTGTCATATACATGCGAATACACACACGAGACAAATAGTTTATGCAAAACATCATTGACGTGTTTAGATTTTGATCTGGACGTTTCTTTTGCCTTGACCTTCACAAGAGAAAGAACTATCTGTCTTGTGCGCCGTCGGCACATGGAGGGTTGTGAGATACCTCGTCATGGCTGAAGCCGTTTAGGCGGCCATCATGACACTTACGCATGAATACGCAAACAAAAGCTTAATAGCTGAAAAGCTCCTCGGCGCGCTGAGCAAGCTGTTCGGCGTCTGACGCGAGAGGATGATCAGTGCATCACGGAAGCATGGCATCCAGCATCGTCTGAACGTAGCGTCCGTATAGCAGACGAAATGGCGTAAAACGCGTCGTCTCTTGGATGACAATCTTGTACGTATATGTGACGTACGGAGAATTTTGTCCCAGGTGTAGTGCTGGGAGTCTATGTACATTCAAATCTTATCAGCTATTATTTTATTGAGTTTCTCCATGAGGCCATTCTTCTGTGGATGATAGGCAGTGGTTTTGCGATGACTCGTACAACTTAGCTCAAATAGGTCGTGCATTGGTTGTGCCCTAAACACTGTGGACGGAGCGCCATCGCGCAACACGATTTTCTGCATAAAAAACTGGGGCGATCTCAGACGACATGCCACGCTTCACCGCCTTGGTTTCCGCATACCGTGTCAGATAGTCGGTCGTGACTATACTTCATTTGTTACCGACCGATATCAGTGGAAATGGATCCAGAAAGTCGATGCCGATTCGGTCAAACGGCGTCCGGGGAGGCGCAATAGATTTAGAGCAAACCCGCTTGCTGGACAGGCGGCCCCTTTCGACGTTGGCACTCACTACAGCCTCTAACGTAGCGATGAATGGCATCAGCAAGTTGAGGCGAATAATAAGCTTGACGAACTAGAGCGAGTGTGCGTGCAAAGCCCACAAGGCGAGAGGTGGACTCATCATGGGAATCAAAAAGGATATCGGCACGGAGGTCGGCCGGCACTACGAGGAGGAACGCTTGGTCAACAATGCTGGAGCTTTGCTTGTATAGAACGCCATTCTGGAGACAGAAAGTAGACAGGTTCCGAGCAAATTGGCGAGGCATATCAGCAAGGCTGTAAAGAACGGGGGAAGCCTTAAAGCGGTAAAGAAGAAATTGGGCATAGGCAAAAACCAGATGTATGCGATAAGGGACAAGGCGGGCAACGTCATCACTAATATGGACAAGATAGTCAAAGTAGCCGAGGAGTTCTATACAGATCTCTACAGTAGCCAAAGTAGTCAGGACCGTAATGAGATTGGCGTCAGGGAAAAACAGTCAGACGTTCCACCAGTGACGAAGGACGAGGTCAAGAAAGCACTAGAAACTATGAAAAGGGGGAAATCAGCTGGAGAGGATCAGATAACTACAGATTTGCTGAAGGACGGGGGGGATATCGTGCTAGAAAAACTGGCCACCCTGTATACGCAGTGCCTGGTGTCATCGACGGTACCGGAAGCATGGAAGAATGCAAACTTTATCCTCATTCACAAGAAAGGGGACTCTAAGGACCTTAAAAATTACAGACCAATCAGCTTACTGTCTGTTACGTATAAGGTATTTACTAAGGTAATCGCTAATAGAATCAGGACAACCTTAGACTGCAATCAAGCAAAGGATCAAGCAGGGTTTCGGAAACGGTACTCTACTATCGATCATATCCATACCATCAATCAGGTGATAGAAAAATGTGCGGAATATAACCAGCCCTTATACATAGCATTCATTGATTACGAAAAAGCATTTGACTCAGTTGAAACCTCGGCGGTGATGCAGGCATTGCGAAATCAGGGGGTAGACGAGCCGTACGTGAAAGTGCTGGAATATATATATAGTGGCTGCACAGCAACCATAGTTCTGCATAAAG
The DNA here is from genome assembly GCA_023969395.1 of Amblyomma maculatum. NCBI lineage: Eukaryota > Metazoa > Arthropoda > Arachnida > Ixodida > Ixodidae > Amblyomma > Amblyomma maculatum. Next base: position 181,287 of record JAJIZL010028819.1, read on the forward strand.
AAAGTAACAAAATTCCCATAAAGAGAGGTGTTAGGCAAGGAGACACAATCTCCCCAGTACTATTCACAGCTTGTTTAGAGGAAGTATTCAGAGACTTGGAATGGGAGCAGTTAGGGATAAGGCTAGATGGAGAATACCTCAGTAATCTGCGATTTGCTGATGACATTGCCTTGCTAAGCAACTCGGCAGATGAACTGCAAATAATGATTGATGACCTAGACAGGAAAAGTAGAAAGGTAGGCTTGAAAATCAATATGCAGAAGACTAAGGTAATGTTCAACAGCCTCGGGAAGGAACAGGAGTTTACATTAGGTAGCGAAATACTGGAAGTAGTAGGCGAATATATCTACTTAGGACAGGTAGTAACCGCAGATCCGGACCATGAAAAGGAAATAACAAGAAGAATAAGATTGGGATGGAGCGCATTTGGCAAGCACTCGCAGATTATGACTAGCAGCTTACCGGTATCGCTCAAGAGGAAAGTATACAACAGTTGCATCTTGCCTGTACTCACCTATGGGGCTGAAACGTGGAGGCTAACCAAGAGAGTTCTACTTAAGTTGAGGACAACCCAGAGGGCTATGGAACGAAAAATGGTAGGGGTAACATTAAGAGATAGAAAGCGTGCAGAGTGGGTCAGAGAAATAACTCAAGTTAACGACATTCTAGTGGAAATTAAGAAGAAGAAATGGGCATGGGCAGGACATGTAGTGCGAAGAGAGGATAACCGATGGTCGCTGAGGGTAACAAACTGGATTCCAAGGGAAGGAAATCGTAGCAGGGGGCGGCAGAAAGTTAGGTGGGCGGATGAGATTAAGAAGTTCGCAGGGGTCACGTGGATGCAGCTAGCACAGAACCGGGTTAAGTGGAGAAATATGGGAGAGGCCTTCGCCCTGCAGTGGGTATAGTCAGGCTGATGATCAGCAAGGCAACCTCCAGGTGGTCAATGACAAGTGGAAGGTTAGGGTGAGGTCGCGGTCATTACGTCTGAAGCACTTACCACTCCAAGAAACCCGCTTTCGTCGTCCCCGCTCTCGTCAACTAAACCGACGGGTGCGCGCGACAGCGCCTCAGCATCTTCGTGCTTCTGGCTAGGTTTATACACAACGGTGTACTCACATTCTTGGAGCCACTAGTGCTAGGCGCCCCGGTGGGTCGCCCAGGTTAGCCAGCCAGCACAAAGAATGATGGTCGGTGATCACTTTAAACTGGCGGCCATAGAGGTAAGGACTAAATTTCATGGTTGCCCACACAATCGCAAGGTATTCCTTTCCCGTAGTGGAATAGTTTGTTTCTGCGCGGGAGAGTGTGCGGCTGGCATACGCGACGACCTTTTTGATGCCAGCTTGGTGTTGAACCAGTATAGCGCTGAGGCCGACATTGCTGGAGTCGGTGTGGAGTTTGGTGTCAGCGTCTTCATCAAAAGTGCGCAAAAACAGGGCTTGTTTGCAATCGTCTGCGTAGCTCCGCAAAAGCCTCTTCTTGCTCGGCGTCCCACACGAACTGTGTATCATCGTGCGGGAGGCGGTCAGGAGGGCGGCACCCTTGGAAAAATTAGCGATGATGCGGCGGTAATACGCGAAGAGACTCAGGAAGCGTTTCAAATTTCTCTTGTTTGCAGGAACGGGCAATTTGGCTACAGCAGAATTCTTGTCATGGTCCGGCCTCACTCCAGCGACGCTCACGAGATGATCGAGAAACTTCAACTCTTTGTAGCCAAAGTGACATTTCTCTGGCCTGAATGTTAAATCAGCTGACCGAAGGGCGTCTAACACTGTGCGCAGGCGTTGAAGGTGTTCGGCAAATGTTTCAGAGAGCACGACGACATTATCGAGGTAAACTAAACAATTTGCCATTTGAGGCCAGCGAGGACTGTGTCCATCATGCGATGGAAAGTAGCCGGCACTGAACACAGGCTGAAAGACAGCCCTTTAAACTCGTATAAACCGTCTGTGGTGAAAAAAGCCGTTTTATCGCGGTCCCGCTCATCGACCTCAATCTGCCAGTACCCGCTCTTCAGGTCGATTGATGAGAGGTACTGGGCGCAACGTATTCGGTCGAGAGAGTCGTCGATACGGGGCAGCGAGTATATGTCTTTAGTGATGTCGTTCAATATTTATAATCAGCACATAAGCGAAGGGTGCCATCATTTTTCTTTACCAGCACGATAAGGGACGACCACGGACTGTTAGAGGGTTGGATGATACCATCATGAAGCATCTTCAGAACATGTGTCTGAATCGCTTCACGTTCCGTCGTTGATATGCGGAACGGCTGCTGGCGAATAGGGCGGGCGTCGGGCCTAATTATGCGGAGCTTCACTAGAGACGTTTGCCGAATTTTCAATGACGTCGCGAAACAAGCGTGGTATTGTAGGAGGAAAAAACGCAGTTCACGCTGCTGCGTTTCCGAGAGATCTGTACCAATATCAAGACGATCAAGAGATGGGCGCACATTTTCAACAGCTCCGGACGTAAAACATTCAGAGACGTCCGCTAAGGAGTCGGTGAATGAGATTATAGTAGCGCGGAAAAGATGTAGGGGTTCATTCGTGAAGTTAGTCACCAGAAGCTCAGGTCTGCCGTTACGGGGATAGATGAGGCTCCGCGCCGAGGAGATGCCGTCGGTAGTGAGCCAAAGAGACTGGTTCCCCTCAGCGACCGCAGTCCGGTCACGTAGTTCGTCGCAGTTAACAGTCACAAAAATACTCGAACGTGGCGGAATAGAAACTCTCTCGGCAGAAATTCGATGAAGGGCGCGGCGTTGGTGGTATGCGGTGTCAGTATCATCAGAATGTTCAGTCCAAAAGGTCACGGTACGCTTCCGGATATTGATAATGGCTCCATACTCCTGTAGAAACTCTACACGAAGGATACAGTCGCGGGAGAAGTCAGTTATCACAAGACAGCTGGCAACAAACCTGAAGATGCGAATTCGGACTCTCACCGTGTAGTGACCGCTCGGAGTTACGACATGCCCACCAGCGGTGCGAAACTTCATGCCAAACCATGGCGTCATTACTTTTTTTAGAAGCACCGCTAGCTTCCCGCTCAAAATCGAAAAATAAGCGCCAGTGTCCTTCAAAGCGCTAGCCTTATTAGCCGTCGAGGACCACGGATATATCTAGTGAGAATCTTTCTTCATGTTTACGAACTGCCGTCGGGGCCGTCAAGTCGCAGTCGCTCACAGGTCGCGTTGTCGGGGGGCCTTCGTCGCGTCGATTTGAAGCGGTCTCGCCCCCAGTGGTTGCAAAGACAAAAAAAAACAACAGAAAATTTTTTGATGTTATGACAGAATTTCTGTGCGGTTTTTGACGGAAAACCTGTTTTGACAACATAACATTCTGTCGTAACATCAGGAATTCCTGTAGTTACAACAGAAAAGTGCTACAGAACTACAGACAACAGAAATATACTACAGAAAAACTACAGAACTACAGAAAATTACTACAGAACTACAAAAAAATCTGATGGTTACGACAGAACTACAGGATATTTTGTCGTATTTTTGACACAGTTCTGTAGTTTTTTCGACTGGGCTGGCTTTAGTTTTCCCGGCGCTGCCTAGGAGACTGTCACTGCGACATCCAGGTGGAACTGGGCTGCGAGGATGGTCGGCGTGGAGACAGAGATCTTGCCTGTCGCTGAAAAGTTGGCACCATGCGCTGCTGGGCTACATAGTCCTCAATATCCCGGGGACGTTGGCCTAATGGAGGGCGACTCATGTCGATTGGGAACCCCTTCAGTCCCAGTTGTCGATGTGGGCACTGCCTATTCAGGTGACCTTGTTTTCCGCAGTGGAAGCACAGGCGCTGCCGATTTGGGGCACGCCACAGGTCTGCCTTTCGCTGGGGTAGTCGGCGGTTGTCGTACTGCTCAGGGTGGACTGAATGAAGTGAGCCTTGGTCGGGTGGAAGTAATTGTGTGGAATCAGGCTGAGGATGTCGCAAAATGTCTAAATACTTTGGCCGACAGGACACGGTGGAAAAGAATGGCGCATCAGCAGACGGTACCGAAGGCGGAAATGCTTGCTGAAGCTTTTCGCAGACAATACTAGCGAAAGAGCCGACCGTCGGCTGGGGAGCACCGAAACGTGTCTGGAGCTCTTCGCGCAAAATTGAGCGTATGATGTCACGAAGAAGATCCGCAGTAGGCCCGAAGGCCGAAAGCGGCTATGTGAATGAAGTTGCGAGTACCGGCTTGTCGTAGATCGTAGACCGCTGCTGGAGCTTCCTTTCCATCATGATTGCCCCCGGCAACCGTGGTCGGCGGATTGCGCATGAGGCCAGCGAACAGTTTCTCCTTACCCCCGCGCATGAGATGGCGCACCTTTTCTCTTCGGGCATGGCCGGGTCTGATCGTCGGAACAGCCTGGGTATGTCCTCCACGTATATAGTTATAGTCTCGCTTGGCATCTACACGCGAGAGTGCAGAGTCCTTTCCGCTCGTTCTGGGCGATCCAGGCTGGTGCAGGTGTCCAGGGTGCAGCTCCAGAACTCGCGCCACGATGTTAGGGCGCCTACGCGATTCTCGTACCAGGTACGAGCGCCATCTTCAAGGCTGAAAAAGACGTTCTTGAGCTTCGCAGCGTCGTAGCACTGATTAAATGAGGCGACTTGTTCAAACTGGACGAGCCTGTATTCGACGTCTTCATTCTGACTGCCGTGGCAACGCTTAGGCAGTCGTGGGTTTTGTAGAGTGTAATAAGTTGGAGCTTGCATGGCAGGTCGAGGGGCGGCTCCGGTGGTGAATTCCAAAGGCCCGTGCTCAGGTGGTAGGCCTAGGTTCCTCCGGCAAGCACAGTGCACAGGAGTGTTGACTGGCATAGGACCTGAATTCTGGGCGTGCGGATGAGTGCGGGACATAAACTGGGATCGATACCCTGCGCCGACGCCAAAATATGTTCCGCACGCAGTAATGCCACCTGGTGTTCATGGTGTTCTCAGGAGGCGATGTATAACCGCCATTCAGTAGAAATATTTTTAATTTTCGTTTTATAATAAGCATGTTTACTTCAGTGTTAAATTGGCTTTTGATCGCCGTGTTTTTAAGGCTACACATGGAAACACAGGACAATAAGTTGCTGTTTGATGCTGCACGAGATTTTCCGGCCTACAAATTCGGTGATTGCACATTTAACTGGAGACATATTTCTCCTCTGGGAAGTCCGTTATTTAGTGGTTTATAAACGCGTTATCTTTTAAGCTTTGCGCTCTTAGAGAACGAAATAAGGTTGATACACAGTTGTGAAACCTTGGAACTCTCTTCTGCAAGATATATTTACTACCTTTGCACCCGGAACACAATAGTTTTAAAGACATATTTTGGGATGGAGGACATTTGACTTTAATTCTTGTGTTCAAGATCTAAGTTATATGTGGCAATGTGTATGTATGTGCATGTATATGTATATGCAAGTGTTGTGAGAGAGGAAGAAGCACCGGTAGGTTGTTTCCTTTTGCCACAAAGCCGATGCAGCAACTATCAACCAGCAGTGGTTTGTCTACACTTCCTCTTATCCGGGCGAGCTGACCGATAGTAATGAGTATGTGCACATGAAGATGAGGTTCACGCACAGTACTTACAATCTTCCACCTACACAACGAAAACGACCCTAATGGTCGCAGGTTGTAGATGACGGGCGGCGGGTAAAGTGTTTCCGACGCCACAGCTGCACTGCCTCGGTGCCGTGAAAACGCAGGTCACGAACAGGTGATACATGGGCGATTCGATAGTTTACTCAGGATGCTTGTTCCAGGATCGTGTACGGATCATGAAAGCGGCATAAAATTTTTAAATTCAAGGTGGAAACGGGTGTGCGTGTCCAGAGCAGCACTTTGTCACCAAAGGAGAACACTCTCAGTGGGAAATCGAACTATAGCTGCTTTTTCTGGACGCTTGAATGGCTTCAGTTTGAAAACGGGCAAGCTCACAGCCGTGATAGACACGCAACATTAATTGTCCTTGGGAAGATGCGTCAGAAGTGGAGAAGCTGAGAAGAAAGATTCTTCAAGCAAGCAGATAAGGGGTGGCAGTAAAAGAAATACAGAGAGTATGCCGTGTTTTGTTAAAACGCAGTGTAGTGGACAAAGGTGACAACTGGAAGTAAAGAGTCCAAGTTCTTGTTATAAGTTTGGATGTATGTGGACAGCATATCAAAAAAGTTACGATAAAAATGTTCTGTGAGGCCATTGATCGGAGGGTGGTAAGCGGACGTAGTTTTGAGCACCGGGCTCGAAGAATGAAGCACTGCTGTGAGTAGAGAGACGAGGAACGGCTTACTATGATCGCTGAGGAGGTGCACAGTGGCGAAAGCGTATGGTATGGAGAAAGGTGCTGGTGATTTCGGAAGCGGAACCGAAGGCAGAGCTGCGATTTCAGCTTATCGGATGAGGTGGTCGAAAGCAGTAACGACCCAGTTGTTGCCCGCTGGAGTCAAGGGCAGGGCTTTATACAGGTCGATGCCGAAGACTTTGAAAAACATTAAAGGACATGAAAGAAGTTACAGGAGACTGACCGAAGGTGATGTTGACCGCTCGCGTCGTTGGTGAGGGATGAAAGCCACGACGTATTGAGGCTCCAGGTCAGAAGTTACAGATCTAATTGCGGGTGTATGTTTTCTGGTAGCCACGATGGCCAGTGCTGGGGTCGTGGTGAAAAGCTTACAGCATTTGAGGACACAGAGAACTGGATATTACATGAAACCAGGCATGGGAACCTGCGGACTATAGTTGAGCCTAAATAGCGTCCCATCCTATAACTTGAAATTGTCGAGGTAATGATGGAGACGGTATTTGGAGGTCTAGTAACACTAATAAGACTACCTATCAGCTGTCATCAGTATTGGTCAGTACGCTAGCAGCGAACAAGATAGCTAACTATTGATGACGCGGTAGCAAAAACAACATGGTTGTGGACTCTTATTGGTTTGGCTCCGAAGGAGCTGGCGAGGATAGGCAGGGGTGGCATTGCAATGATGTGGCGATAGGACAACGAGGGAAAGCATCAGGGTCCTTTCGCTGCTGGCCTGATTTTTAAGTTACAGTGAAGTCCTACGCTTGAAAGTAGAGAATCCAATGCAGTTAACATAAGGCATGATGGCGAGTAACGCGCGTACGGTTAAGAAGTAAATTTATGAACAGCCCAGACGACAGTAACACATTCTCAGTTATATTGTGCCTTTGTTCTGGAGAATTCAGCGTATGGCTTGGGTGGGCAACAACTTTTTTTGCGGAGCGGACAGCATCAATGCCATGTCCACAGAAGTCGGTGTGCAAAATTCGGATCTTTATCATAAAAATGACAGAGGATGATACTTGAAGTCAGAGCACGCTTTAGAGCTTCAAATGGTGACTCATAAGCAGGAGAGCACACGAAGGGCGTGTCGGTGTAGAGAAGCGCAAGTAAGGTGAGGCAATAGAGGTGAAATGAGGAGGAACTATGATGCCCATCCCCGGAAAATGCTAAGATATTTAACTCGTGTCTGACGTAGAAAGGGTAGGGCATCAGTGGTCTTCTCAGTGAGGCTAAACGCCTTCTCTGCTAACGAGGTGGCTAAGATCTTTACTATATTTTGATGCCAAAGCAGGATTTCTTTGTGTTTAGCTAAAGGCTAGCATGGGAAAGTGCTCTCCAAACTGCATCGAGATGATTGAGATGATCAGACAATGTCAAAGAAAAATGAAGGTGTCCTGCATGTAACAGACATGATTTACATTTGAAGCCTCGTAGAACGCTATCAATCATAGAATACAATGTTGCAGGAGCATTGCAGAGGCCAAAGATCATTACATTAAATTCGTATAAACCATCAAGAGTGGCAAAGGTTGTCTTCTTTTTGTAATCTTCATGCGTCGGCATCATCCACCACCACCACCATCATCATCATCATCATCAGCCTGCCTATACCCACTGCAGGGCGAAAGCCTCTCCCATATTTCTCCACTTAATACCCCACCAACCTGATCCTATATCAAGGCTGAAGAAATATTGAGCGCCTTGCGGACAGTAGAGTGCGTCGTCAATTCGGGGAGCGGGAACGCACCCTTGCGAATGATTCTATCAAGTTCAACCGGACTCACCATTGTGCTCCTAACTAACTTCTATCGCGACTCGCTCTTTCCCGCGCAGTCCTTACCAAGCCCCTTCTTCACCACCCATCTCCATGCATTCGCGCCATCTCGCTCACTTCCCGGAAAGAGCTAACTCGGCCTCCAAGATCCGCGCCCCCCACACGCAAACCACTGCCCTCAGGATCCGAATTCCTACACGCGAACACACCCCCTTCATCCCACTCTCGTGGATTGGTCCGCTTATGTCGGCTGTCTCCCTCACAACTCTCCCCTCTAGAATCGTTAAGTCGGGTCAGAAGGGAGAAGTAACGAATCATAGTAGAGGAACACCTGATTGGCGTGGACGATAGTTCGGCGACGTCTCGCAGCCGGATCTCTAAAAATGAACTCGTTGTCACTATTCGGTTTACCGCACATAAGGTCCGCCTCGGTGCGGTGCCTACTTCGCCGAAATGACATTGGTGGCGTCACTCAAGGGGCGAGTATCCAAGAGCACGAGGTCACCATACTTGATGCCTGTTATCTGCCGATGACGCCCATAACGTGTCGTCTGGGCTTGCTAAGCAGCTGGTTGATGCTCCTGAGCATTTCTGAGGGCTTCTTCAAGGAACTGCCGACGTTCCTCAGCACGGGCATGGTGCGCTACTTCTAGAGGCTCCGTGTTTTTGTGATCCGCGGGTTCCCATAGAGTGCGCAACTCTCGGCCATAACAAAGCAAAGACTGAGTATATCTGCTGACAACGCTCTCTGCAGTACGCATGGTGAGGACAATCTCGGGTATATGTCGGTCCCAGTCCTGTGGTTAGTGCAATATACTCATAATCACTGCTTAAGCGTGCCATTGTAACGGTCAACCATCTGGCAGGCCGGCCTATAAAGAACTGTATGCTGATCCTACATTCCCCAGTGTTTTCAGAGGTTGCGCCATAGTGCACTAACGAAGGGTTTCCCATTGTCACTGGTGATGGCGATAAGTGTGCTAAGGTTGCAGAATTGCCAGTCTTTGCTTTTGCAGGCTTCAGCAACTGAAGCCCTGTAGCCGGAGGACCCAACGCTTGACCCTGGGTGAAGCATGGTTAGTGTTGCGAAACCGAAACCGAAACCAGACAGCCCAAGCCCATACATGATCCAAGCCTAGGAAGCTTCAAGAAAAAAACCACCAAGCGACGCTTGGGGCATCAGTTGTCTTGTGTAACCAATAATAAATAGATGACGTTTGTACTCTGTAACGAAGTTGTCTGATTTAAATGCGACATATAAATAATCATGTGCGGAAACCCTGAATGTAGCCTGGACCTAACAAAGGTAACTATCGGTACTGGACTGCGACTAATGAAGAAGAAAAAGTCAATTTCTACCCTGAAGTCTCGACCTACTGCTACCAGAATGCATTGACATGTAATGACACAAAGCGAAGAGAACAGCTCTTCGATTTCAGGTGACCGGACTTTTTTCCGATATTGACCTCAGCATGAAGAGCCGCATGGACAATGGAAAAGAACGCAGTTTTCTGTTGGCGAGACTTAGCGCTCTGCAGACCTATCTGAGCAAAGTTAACCCCTCTGTCGAGGCGCTAGTGCCATGGAATGAAGCTGAGCAAGACTACATCGAATTTATCGAGTATGACGACCAGATCATTACATATATCGCGAAGCTTCATCAGGAGTATAAAGAAGTTGAAGGAAAGAGGCAGCCGAAAAAGAAGCATCACCATCCAACCACGCAGCCACGACTAATGGGGCCTGCCAAGTGAAGCTGCCAATGTTAAACCTAATAGGCTTTGGTGGCAAAGAGGTGACATGGCAAGAATTTTGGGAGCAGTTCGACCCATTGATTCACAAAAACGACCGTCTGATGACCTTGAATGAATTCGGAAAGCTAAAAACGGTGCTGACAGGCGAAGCAGCAAGAACGTTACAGGGCCTCCTTCCCGCATTGCAGTGCTATGACGACGCCATATTTCTGCTCATTGGACGATTCAGAAAAGTGGACGCCATCGTGCAAGCCCACATGCGTACGCTATTGGACCTCGTGCCTTTGCGGAGGGCCGAAGACATGCGCTCCCACCGGCGGTTATACGATACCCTTGTCTCTTGGATCCGCGGCCTGCAGGCGCTTGGCCAGGAGCAGCAAACGGACGGAACACTGCTCTTCTCCTCGTACAGCACGCGCGATGAAATATTTATGGCTCGACTTACATTTAACCGTGGCGAAGAGGGAGGCGTCGGAAACCATAACGAGGAGCCCGGCAGGCGGAGAAATTCCGCTGCGGGACGACTACACACCGGGAGAGTCAATAGAAAAAGAAACAGCCACAAGAGGTACATTGTCATTACTTTCGAAGCTGGTTGACTTTCTGAGGATTGAAGTGCAAAGCCGCGAAAACCTGGTTGCGCAGTAAAATATGAGCAGAAAGCACAAGGTCTGAGAGTCGAAGATGTTCAGCCTAGCAAAGAGTAATAAGAACACCGCTGGAACGAAATTTATATCAGCAGCAGCTCTACGTCACCAAACCGCAAAAATAAATTGTTTCATTTGCAACGAGAGTAATCACGAAACTGCCACATGCTGTGCTAGCATTCCATGAAAAGAAAAGAAAATGCTACTAACGGGAAGACGTTGCTTTCGCTGCATGAAACCGAATCACCATGCTAACGTGTCCAAAAGTGACATTAGATGCAAAATTTGGGCAAGACGACACGCGACCACCATGTGCGATCCAAAATTCACCTAACCGAAAGTCAAGTCAATTGTGAACGATGTGACGACCAACGTTTTTAGATCCCTTTCAGTTTGAAAGCTGCGGCGCGGGGAGTGTCGCCTTTCCGTTTCCTGCCGCGCAGTGGCGCTCGCCACGCTGTTTGCCCTAAAACGTTGGTTTGCCCGACTGGCGCGGCCCTTTGTACCTGCGCTCGCAGTGGTTTTGCACGTGTGCGTGTTTGTGGTGTGTGGTGCCGTGATTATTGCCGCTTGCTTATGTCTACGAAGTGAGTAGCGAACATGCCACGTTGCTTCGTGCCCGGCTGCAAAAGCGGTTATGACTCCCAGACACCTGCTACCGGGAAAAGACATTTTTTTCGGCCGCCCAGTGACCCTCTACGTCTCCTAGAATGGCAGCGCATGATTCCCCGACTGGACAGACAGCTTTCGAGCTCTTGCGTTGTATGTGATGTACACTTCCACGACGAGGATGTACTAAAACATTTTGTGCACCAGATTAATGGTGACACTGTCGTCATTCCGCGCGACAAGTGGGCATTGAAAGATGACGCCTTGCCGCGCCTGTTCCCCAATTGCCCGAAATACCTGTCAAAAACGACGCGCAAACGCAAGGTGCCAGCTGTGCGTACTGCCCCCCAGGTTAAGCGGAGTAAAAAGATTGACGGCGACCGAAGGAATGCGCCGATAGGCCTTCACGACGAGGATTGCAATCCTCCTCCTGCAGAGACTTCGGCGCTGTACAACGAACTTCTGAGCATGGCAAAAGCAAGCCAAAAGATCGAAGGTTGGTCCGCTGAGATTCTTGAAACTTTTGTTGTCATCTACAAGCTAAAACTTGAAGATGCTATTCTCAGAATAGAAAAGGCAGTTGTAGTCACCAGCTGCCTTAATTTTTCACTCAGTGCATGTGGTCGACCTGTGCCATCCACAGCGTACGCCAACAGTGAACTCAGAAACATAGATTCACTCGAAGACGTCCAGAGTTTTCTTCGTTACGTGGAAAGATTAAAATTGTGTGAGGGCTGCCCTGCCAAGTTGTATCCCCATGTGTTGTCATCGTCTGTAGCTACTCGGGATGGCGATACCTGGCGACGGAAGACATGCACAACTTTGGGCTTGGGCGCAACTTGCGCTGAATGCAAGACACTTGGAAAGCTTTTTATGCTGCGCGCGAAGAAAACAGGCAGGAAACCTAAACCGAAGAGCATTCAAGTGAAATCTCTGAGGCGGACGGCAATTCGTGCCACTTTGAGAAGGGAAAAGGCAAAACAGGAGGTTCTTGCCATGAAAAAGGAACTGCGTTCACTGAGTGATGCAAAAATTGATGAAGTGCTTCACATGCTCCCACAAAAGCAGCAGCTGGCATTCAAAACTGCTTTAATGGCTGCGAAAAGGTCAAAGCTTGGTAGGCGCTATGATCAGGAGTGGCTGATGACATGTCTCCTGCTACAGATTTCAAGCTCAAAGACGTACAGTTTGATTTCAGACATGCAACTGTTGCCGCTTCCCACAAAAGCTCGACTGCGTCAAATAATCAGTGGGATACCATGCAAATATGGGTACAATGAAGCAGCGCTTAAATGCATTAAGGACCATTTCCAGTGCAAAAGCCGCCTAAATAGATATGGTGTGCTGCTTGTCGACGAGATTAAACTGAAGCAGGCTATTTCATTTAACAAGGCCTCATACAAAATGGATGGTTTTGTGGACTACGGGGATGTCTGCACCACAAATGGAGACCAGCTCGCTGACCACGGGCTAGTACTCATGTTCGTGCCGCTTTTTGAAAACTGGGTGCAGCCTATAGCGACGTTTGCTACGAAAGGTGCAGCACCTGGAAAAGTTCTCTCGGAGCTCGTTATCAGCGCTGTTATTGAACTGCATAAAAACAGTGCTTCAGTGTTGGCCGTCATCAGCGACGGAGCTGGCAATAATCGCTCCATGTGGAGTCAGCTTGGAATCTCTGGAAAGTTGGACTCCTCATGCCACTCTGTTGAACACCCCTTGGAGCCTTCACAGCAGATTTATTTCATCTGTGATGTACCTCACATTATTAAGTGCATACGAAACCATCTAAAGAAGCATACTTATGGAATGGTAAGTGTGACCTATACAAGTTTCATATGTAATATTCTAACTAAACGTCCCTTTTCCTTTCAGGCAGGTGATCACAAAATAAACTTCAATCACTATGTCTCACTTTATGAGGCAGAGAAAGACAAACTTCTCCGAGTTGTGCCCAAGCTGACCAGGGCACATGTCGCTCCTGATAATCTTCGTAAAATGAGCGTGAAACTGGCTACACAGGTACGGTTCATTTGTCAATGAATGAGTGATGTTTATTTCGGTACAAATTGTGACAGAAATATGCCCTTTAACAGTTGTTCAGCAGGTCAACATCAATTGGAATTAGAACATATCGGGAAGCGAAGGTAGCAGGCATGGAAAACTCTGAAGGCACCGAGGCATTCACCAAAGCCCTCAACAATCTCTTTGATGCACTGAATGTTAAATTGCCCTCACGAGGCATTCGACATGGCTCCAAAGATATACTGGTAATGTACCACTCAAGCTACTTTGTATGGAAAGTTTTTGCTATTCAGTTTAGTGCAGCTGCTGTCCCTGCCAAATATTTGATCACGTCCTTTTTTGCTGGGATCACTTCTAGGTCATTGAACGGTTTTTGGAGCTCCTTGACACTACTGAGAGGAATGCTGTTGAAAAGGGTTCGAAACTTTTTGCATCACAACTCACCACTGAAGCCCTGCGGGTAACACTGCTGTCAGTACTTGACATCATACGATACCTGTTAGGCCAAGGCGCCCACTATATCTTGACAGTCAAGCTCAATCAAGATCCTTTGGAGGTAAGAGCATAAACACAATTTCGTTTCTTTAATTTTAAAGCAGTGTGGTGTTCAGTAGCACTCATTAGCCCGTTTTATATTTTTCAGCGCCACTTTGGACTTGTACGCTCATTTGGAGGAGATGAATCTCATCCTACAGTTGTGAACTTTACCCAAATATTTCGACTGCTTAGTCTGTACACTCCTATAAAGACAGGTCTGCGTGGAAGTGTGGAGGGTGCACCGAGTGCTGTGCTTGTGGGTGTTCAAGACACACTGAAGAAATGCAGAGAAGCACACCGATGCAAGCAAGCTCACCTGCGTGAACTGATTGAGTCGAGGATGCTCGACTTAACTTCTGAAGTTGACACGCCCGATCACAGTGACAGTGACCACATTTACTCGAAAGCAGAAGTCGATGAAAGCATACTGTACTATTTTTCAGGCTATGTGGTCCACAAATTCTCCAAAACCTCAACTTGCACTTCCTGCATGGAAGATATCAGCTCTCATGTGCCAGTTGTTGGCAAAGACGCATACCTTACAGTGTATAAAAGCTTCAAGCAGGGATGCCTACAGCATCCCACAAAAAAGATGCTAGAGTTTACTAATATTGTGAACAAAGCAGTTTCGGTTTCCTTGAAAGGAGGTCCAGTTTTTGGGGACATTTTTTGGGATGTGCTTGATGAGCTGGAATTCCAAAACCTTGCCCGGCTTGGTTGTGCAGAACATAAGGCCACTTTTACATGCCAGGTTCTGCATTTCGTCATTGTTACACGCATGCACTTCTATGCGAGAGACCAGAATCGCCAGCTGGAAAACAGAGAAAAGGTTGCCATTGCAAATAAAAAAGCTCGCCTTCTGTAGCCATTCTCTCTGTGCTTCCAACTCAGTGTGCCTGCATTTAATGCTTGCCTATGCTCACTGAAATTAACATTCTAAAAATTAAAGTGCAAAACGCTGCTCCCGGCTGTGCGATCATTGCAAATAAAAAGCTCGTCTTCTGCAGCTATTCCCTCCGTGCATCCGGCTAAGTGTGTCTGCATTTAATACTTGTGTCCAGTGAAATTGGCATTGTAAAAAACGTGAAAACGCTGCTCGTATGTGCGGTGCTCTGTTGGTAACAGCGCGGAATTTCGTGAATGCGATCTAGAAACGGAACATCGCTGGTTCTCATTCCTTAATGTGTCGTGCATTCTCCCGAATAGCTATTGATAGCTTTACTCCAACAAATACTAAAATGTCCAGGATAAACGTCGCAAATGCGATGCGATAAAGCGCGAGGCAAATAAACGATCTTTTTTTTTTTTTTTTTCGAACTGGCATCAGCCTGCTCTTTACCTCACCCAGCCTGAGGGGTACCCTCACGCAAACAGTTTGTTTAACCATGAGACTGAAGTTTTAACGTGACAGCTCCAAAAGCCCAGCAAATTTGAGCTGTACGTGTCCGTTCCCAGTTTTATCGCGGATGAGAACCGGCGAAGGCTACCACAGCCACCAACAGCAGAGTGCGAGCGGTTTCGGGCCGACAGCGACAGCAGCGCCGCGTGGCGAGTGGAAACGGACGGGAGCCGCTTTCTCGGGAGTGACTCGGGGGAGCTTGCAAACTGAAAGGAATCTAAAAACGTTGGTGACGACTGTCCCCCTGTACTTGCAGTCTACGTCGGAAGAACCTAAAAACGAGAAATACTGCTACAAACAGCAAATAAAATGTGCGCCGGCGAACGTAAAAGTGCCTCCTTACGTGCACTTTTCTACAGGGAAAGCCAACAGTCATTCAATACTGAGAAAGTATCTGTAAACCTCGGTGGTAAAATTCTTGCAAAAGAAACATTAAAAGTTGTTGTTATCGGCGGACACAAGTCAGAGCAAAATTTTAACAGCGTGCTGGTGTCGCTAACCGCACACAAGATGTTACAGGTCGATGTTCCTGCGACAAACATAATCTCTGAGCAAAGGATCCCGATCCATCACCTCAAGAGTAAGGAATTACTTGGATCCTTGACTGCTGCTGACAGGACCTGCAAAAACGGAATAGAGGACATAGACCTGCCATCAGCTCAGAGCACTACTGGAACTTGTAATGGGAAGAAGCAAGAAGCTCAACGGGAGACCTTCAGCAGTGCAGACACCCTTTGAGTGGTGTATTCGGGCCCAGTATGGTACAAGACTTGAGACTCGCAATGCATGCAAACCACTGCTCTTCGCGTATAACTTGCCGAGAGAGAAACTGCAAACTGCTTGGAGCGATTCAGGACTGTCGAGTCAGTCGGAGTAGCGGACGATGACAGCTGTGCAGAGCGCAAGCGGTTAGAATATTTCGAAGATAATATTAGGCGCAGTGGCCCTATTTACGAGGTAGCCCTTCATGTAAGGGAAATATAGATTTACATGAGAAAAAGGAAGTTCCCTAAAAACGTTTGGCATAACTGGCAAACCGCCTTCGAAAAACGCATCTCTTGGAGGAGTAGGACCCTCTCATCAGATAGTATTGCATAAAAGGCATAGTTGAACCGGTAGTAGAAAAAGAGGACGAGGGAAAGCTGATATGCCGTGAATACAGTCCTACAGGCATTTGCGGACGCCAGCCGTGTGACATACGGAGCAGTGGCCTAAATGTGCGTAACCGCTACGGATGGGATTGCAACTTCGAGCATCTTAATCAGCAAGTCAATTGTCGCCCCGATTAAACAACTGACTCTTCCGAGACTGTAACTGATAGCGTGCCTTGTGGCTGCCAGACTGAATCAATACATTCTGAAGCACCTGAAAGAGCCAGCGACGGCTACGTATTTCTGCACCGACCTAATGATAGCACTGCACTGGAATGTCGCAGAGCCGTCGCAATGGAAACAATTTGTGAAGAATCGCGTAATGGAAATCTATTGTCTTACCGATACATCAGTGTGCAGGCATTTCGCAGGGTCAGAAAATGCGGAAATACAGCTGATCAGCATGTTGAGAGCTCCACCTGGTGTGAAGAACAACACTGGATGAGGGCCGCGGAAAACGGCTTGCCACAGATCTCTTCTTTTCCAAGGAATATTCCGACAATGCAGGAAGACGAAGCGCAGAAGTCCTTCGAGCGAAGAGTTCTGCAGAAGTTGCCACGCTGCTGGAGACAGATCAATACAGCAGCGCCACACGACAGTTTGAGTGACTGTATGGGTATTTCGATACATCAAGAAGTTGCGACGTCTGAGCAGTGACGAGGGTCCATTGACGGTGGTTATACTGAATGAAGCTGAAATATATTTGATATGGCAAACTCAGCGAGAGGCGCTGAAAAGCGAAAATGAGTGTGTGAAAAATAAGAACGCTTACCGCAGAGGCCTTTGAAAGACATTCCAGTGTTTATTGACAACGATGGTATTATGCGCATAAGCGGCAGCCTTCAAAAGAGTGGCAAGCCCTACAACAAACGTAATCTAGTTGTGCTGTCGAGGTGGCATCAACTGTCAGAATCGCTCGTGCATCAAGCACAGCAGCAAGTCTTTCATCTGATACGTGTCCGCTTAGAGCTCTGTGTTTTTATCTTGTTTCGCCTATTAACTGTCGTTTTGTGTGGGTAGGACAGTGCCCTCTGTAAGAACGAATGACGAAGACGCCCCTGTGGAGCGATTTCCGACTCGGTGGGCCCTTTCTCAAGTAAGAAAGTCCAACCGGATCCCTCAGGCGCAGGCTAGGCTTAGCTCGGCGTTGCCGAGCGAGGCTGGGCTACGCGCCTGCATGGATTCTGCTCCGCCGACGACAGGTGTGCGGATTTCCGCTGTGTTACAACCTGGCGCAACATCCACGTCCACGCAATCATCAACGCCTACATGCCCCCAGTCTGCTTCGTCTTCGGATGGAACGACTTCGGCTTGTCCCATGGATTGCTCCGCCGCCTCGGTGCCTGTAACCCTCCCTCAAGGAACTGCCCGTCGCACAGATTCAGTCTTCCCTTCCAAGGCCAACTACAGCATGTCAGCCCCTGACACCACCACAGATGCCGCCAGTGAGTCGAGCCTCGCTTCCACTTGCTGCTAACTCGTTCCGCGTCACCATCAAGCCTACATTGCGCTTTGATATAACGACTATCCCTCCCCGGTGTGTCCAAGCCACAATTGACCAAGTTCTAGGTTCTACTAACCACTGTGGATTTGTCGTCCATCGCCCATCGAACACCATTATGGTGAACTTGCCATCCTTGGTGCACGCCCAGAAAATGTGTGCAGTTACTCAAATTCCCCTGGATGCGAATGAGCATGTCCCAGTGCAAATATATTTTGCCTCTGGCCATCACACCCTCCGCTGCGTCGTTTACCATGTTGACAGCAGAAGTCCTTCTGAGGAGTTGCGAGCAAACATTCGCTGTTCAACTCACTCAGCGTTGCAAGCACGGCCTCTGGGGCGCAGGGGTTCATACCTACTCACCCTACAAGGCCCGCTGACTTTGCCTGAGTACCTAACCTATTATGGTGCGATTATCAAACCACAGGCCTTCCGACCTCGTCGTATATTTTGGTATCACTGCCATAAAGAACGGCACATGCAAAATACCTGCCCTTATCCGGCAGCTGTGGCCGACATGAATGAACCAATAGCGCTTTACCCTATGCAAATCGGCGGACCATGACATGCGCTCCCCCGCTTGTCCAAAGAAGAAGAGAACGAGGCCGTCGCGCAAGCCGCCTGGAAAAGAAGA
Organism: Amblyomma maculatum; assembly: GCA_023969395.1. Taxonomy (NCBI): domain Eukaryota; kingdom Metazoa; phylum Arthropoda; class Arachnida; order Ixodida; family Ixodidae; genus Amblyomma; species Amblyomma maculatum. The sequence continues at coordinate 199,611 of JAJIZL010028819.1, forward strand.
TATTCCTACAAGTAATCGCTTCGCTGCTCTTACATGTGATGAAACCGACTTCCCTGCACTTCCTTTACTTGACCCACCTGCTCATCATACGTCTTCTCAGCATGGTTCATACGCACAAGCGACCCAGCCTCGTGGATCAAATGGTACACCAAAACGGCCAGTGCACCAATCACATGTGGATGCCGCAGATGAAGACGCCGTTTTAGACAATGCCATTGCAGAGGCTCGCCAACGTCTAGACGAACTCACCCAGCTCCGAGAACAGCGTCGCTCTCACCCCTCTCGAAGAACTATAATACCTCGTGATAAGATTTCAAATGAATCACCTCCAATAAGCAACAAACCACAATCACGTGCAGACAACACGTTAACCCCGAATACCCCGACAGTGGATAAAATATTAGCCCTTATGGAGCAGGTGACCTCCCTCATCGTAGAAGCTCTTCGGCCTCGCAATGGATAATGCACTGTCTCTGGTGGTGCAGTGGAATTGTCGAGGCTTTGCGAATAAGGCCTCTGAAGTGAACATCCGTCTTCGCGACAAAAAGCTAAAGGTGTGGGCCTTCTTACTTCAAGAGCATAACTCACTTCCTCGCCTTTCAGGATTCTGCGCTTACCATTCACCTTCCATTCCCGATCGCCGTTGCATCACCTCTTCCCACAGCCCAGGTAAATCTGCAATTTATATTCACACTTCAGTTCCCCACACACCGATCGACCTTTCACGCTGGTGTAACACACGCCAAGAGGTGGTAACACTCCTAGTTAAGCCTGTACGCACGCCACTTATACTAGTTTCCTTTTATGGCCGTCCTGGTTCCGCATCTCCTAATCTTGGATGGGTTCGTTTTCTGCGTTCATCTACTCGGGTATCTCTATTCTAGTCGATGGAGACTTGAATGGCGCACAAAACTCGTGGGGTTACCCATCGGATTCTCCCAGGGGTGCACACATCCAGGGAAGCTTTTCAGATAATTTTTTTCATCATTTAAACCACCCGCATACATCTACCCGTCCACGAGGTGGGCCTTATTCACCTCATTTGACTTGGTGGTTAGGCCCTGGTAGCCCTGGTTGGACTGTTGAACCAGATACCTGGGGTAGTGATCACAGTCCTATTTTTATCTCTCCCACTCCTTCGCGGATGCGTAAAATACGCCGTAGCGTACGAATAACATCTTGGGAATCTGTACGCGCAGACAATCGCTTATCTGATTTCACCCCATCATCAGCATTGTCTACTCTCTCTGCTGTTCTTGCATCCCACACGATTACCACCACTGTAAATGAAGACGAGCCAAACCCGGACATCCACCTCCTGAATCTTTGGGCTCTGCGTCGCCAGGCAGATCATTATGCTGCTCGTAACCCCGATGACCCATCGGCTATCCCCGCTCTTCACCGGGCTACCGCGCGTGCGAGGTGGTATGAAAAGCGTCTAGGAAGGCAACGTTGGGCTTCATGGTGTGAGCGCCTGTCCTCCAAGCAGGGTAATCGACAACGTTGGATAGTGTTTCACGCCATGCAGCGCTCTTCTCAAATTTATGATTACACAGAGAGCATTCGCCTTGCTATGAATGTAGATGAGGACACATTTGCAAAACAGGCGGCCAGACAGTTTTTTCCCCACTATGATTCCACCTCAACTTCTCCACCTTGCTTACCGGTTACCGAACCCCCCGATGCGATTACTTCTGACCTAACCATGGCAGAGCTGCTGGCCTCCATTGAACGCCTCAAATCTAACTCTGCTCCCGGCCACGACGGCATACCTAACTCCTTATTCCGCAACTTGGAAGGGACTGCTTTGCAGGCCCTGCTTGATGCATTCAATGACGTGTGGCATTCTGTAGTCATGTCGGACGAGTGGAAGCATTCTATTGTTGTTCCAATACCGAAGTCAGGTCATTCTCCAGTATCTCTCTCGGCCCTTCGTCCAAATTCCCTGACGCCAACAATCTGCAAGCTTTACGAAAACATTCTCGCCACTCGCTTATCGTGGTGGTTGGAATCCCATGATTGTTATCCAGAATCCCAAATTGGGTTTCGCCCGCAAATAGGAACGGAGGACGGTCTTGCTACTTTGGCTGCTGACGTGCTTCACCACACTCCGCACAGTCATCTTGTTAGAACTGTGATCGCTACAGATATAACAAAGGCATATGATAACATCTTTCACTCAGCCATTCTTGCCTCCCTACGAACTCTTGGTCTTCCTCACAGGTTTCTCATCGCCATTTACGCCTTTCTAGCAAATAGAACATTCAGTGTGCGTGTCCATGGAAAGCCCTTTGGTCACTTCCCCTCAAACAGAGGAGTTCCCGAGGGCTCCGTTCTCGCCCCTACTTTATTTAATGTGGCCTCCATTCCACTTATTCCAGCCCTAGAGGCCATCCCTTCTATACGCGTGCTTGCGTATGCCGATGGTATAACCTTAAGGTGGTGTCACCCAGATACGGCTGTTCATGAGGCGGCCCTCCAGCATGCGCTGGATGTATTGACATTTCGCCTCCCTCCTTTGGGCCTAACTCTTTCGCATACAAAATCCTGTTTCATTCGAATTGGAAATAAAGCTGGCTTACGGAAAGCTCCCACTATAAATTTTATGATAGATAATACCCAAATTCCTCAGGTACAAACCATTTGCATTCTTGGTCTTCTTCTACATTCCTCTGGGACTGGCACCCCGTGGCTGACAGCCATCCGTAAGATCGCTTACGCTACTTTAGATCTCATTCGTCGCGTAGCTATGCGCTCTGGCGGCGCGCGTGCTCACATGGCCCGCCAGCTTGTTCGCTCTGTCCTCCAGCCACGTATAATATACCAGGCACAGTTTCAACGTCTCACCCGCAGACAGTGGGACTCCCTTGAGGCCATCAATCGTGAGGCTATGCGTGCAATAACGTACCTCCCCCGCCTAACACCCATACCAGTACTTCAGAAGTATGCCCAGCTAAATACGCTCACTGAACTCGTTGACCAGCGGATGGCAAACAGAGCTCGCAAACAGTCTTTACAACTACATCATTTAAAGACACTAACTCCATGGTCGTACTGCCAGCTCACGGACAATCGCCCCACTGCTTCCCCGTCGGTATCATCCGCACATCTGCCTGAAGGGTGCATATTATAAACCGATGCATCACATACTGCAGAGCGAGGAGTTACTGCTGTGTATAGTCCCTCTCATCCGCATCTCAACACTCACGTGACATATACCGCGGATACGTGCACCCCTCTGGCACTGGAACTTCAAGCAATTTACAATGCTATACATTCCCTTCCACCAGTTCCTACATTCAATGCAGTTCATCTTTACACAGACTCTCTCACTGCCCTTAAACAGCTTAAGGCCGTTCGACGCACATTCCAAATAACACAGTCCATACATTTGCTATGTTCAAAGTACCCATGTCCTATTCGCATACACTGGATTCGCGGCTTTGCTCGCGATCCACATAACATACAAGCAGATGCTATGACGCATATAAACACATCAGACGATCCACAACCTTCCCCTCTTCCCCCAGACCCGCTCCTGTCCCACGTTTCCGATTCGCAAGTTCTGCGCCACCGAACACGCGCTCTCATTCCTCCGTGTTTGCACCCTCTCCCCCGTAGTCTTACTCGGCAGGAGGAGGTGACAGTGCGCCGGATCAGGGCAGGGGCGGCTCTGACCCCATCTGTTCGACATCGATGACGGGAAAAAGACCTACCAGTGACTGACATGTGCCCTCACTGTGTGACTTCACCTGACGTCTGCGATGCGCGCCACTTGTTGTGGACGTGTCCATCAACAACGCACATTAGGCAACGGATAATCATGAAGGTGGGCCTGCGGTGGAATCGCGATAGTGATTATGAGAAATGGACAATGGACAATCGCTATACTGCCAACCTTCTCCAATACATAAGCACAACTGGACTGCACTCCTTCTTTTAACTTTCTATCTCCTGCATCCCTTTCCCCCTTTCTCAACTTATGCCTTGTGGCAAACTCTCCGAAAAAAAAGTCTTTCATCTTAGAGCTGGCGATGCTCTAGTACAGTTAAAAGAGAGATGTCAAGTTGTGCAATACCGTAAGCTAGTGTAAAGAACCTTCAAAGGGTGCATAACTTCTCAGATCTACAATACCCATACAGCCACTGAAGTAACAGCCCCGCTTCCAAGTGATCGAGTGGCCGAGGCTAAACCCTTTCAGGTAACATTTCTTGACTTCGCGGGACCACTTCTGGTGAAAGGAGAAAACTTGATTTACAGGTCCTACATTGCACTGTTCACCTGTGCCAGAGCAAGAGCGGTGCACTTAGACCTTGAAAAGGACATGTCCGCAGATTCATTTCTGATGAGACTCAGACATTTCATCTCAAGACGAGGTCTACCTCAGGTCATTTACAGTGGCAACACGCTTTCTGTACGGAAGGCCAACAGAAATGTTTATTTATGGAGCTCTATTCGAAAACCGAGTGTCCTTGACTATGTCACGAAAGCACGAGTCAAATGAATATTATTAGTGTAGCGCGCAGCATGGTAGGGTGGCTTTTATGAGCGCCTTGTCGGGTCAACCAAAACTTGCACTCAAGAAGGTTATCGCATCCAAGTTTCTGACCTTTGAGGAGCTAACCACTGTACTGGCGGAAAAAGAAGCCGTCCTAAATTCCCGACCGTTAACTCACGTCTACGACCAACCCAGAGTACCGGAACCCCTTTGTCCTTCCTTCTTGATGGAAAGACGCCTCACATACTGCCTTGCGTGGGGAAAATCGAAGCAGATGAGGTCAACGTATCAGTTCACAAACTATGGGTGCGACGCCAACAGACTACAGAAGTATTCTGGTGCAGATGGACAAGAGAGCACCTCGAGGAACTGCGAAATGTGCAAAATCAGAGTGAACGCCACGGAAAAACATCTAAGGAAGAGGAGTTGATACTCCTTCATGACGGCCTAGAGCCACGGCAACAATGGAAGACCACATGAATTGAGAAACTGTTTCCGTGAAAGACGGAAAGGTGAGATTATGCTCGCTGAACCTACCTGGAGGATCGACTCTCAAGCGACCAATCCAACTTTTATACCCCATAGATATCACGTAGACTAAGAAAAATGACAGGCGTTATTTTTGGAGGGGAATGTGCTGCTAAACCGAAACTCTAGAGCCCCAAGTCGATACACAAACCAAATCTAGGAAGTTTCAAGAAAAAATCCCCGAGCGATGCTTCGGGCGTCAGTATTCTCGCTTAACCTAAAATAAACGGATGTCCTTTGTACTCTGTAACGAATATGTCTGATTTTAACCAACGCGACAGTCAGTGCTAAACTTCCATGATAGGGATAAATAAACGCGGTGCACCTCAAACTCTGAGAGGTCTCTCTGTACCTGAGAGACCGGAAAGCGTGGCGTGACATGGTCCATAGGGTCACGAAGAGTCGGACACGACTGAACTGAACTGACCTCAAACTCTGCAAATTCAAGATGCGCCCTGAATTTGTCCACTGCTTAAACCACTGCAAGCAATTCCCATTACTGGACGGTACAGTGGCTTCGAAATCCGTGAAAACCCTGCTAATGAAGGAAACGAGCTGCAGCCCATCACGACCATCATGCAGAGGCACCGCTGCAATGCCAATTTTTCTTGCATATATTTCAACTACAAAGAGTTGGTTTTGTCTGGGAGGCTTTTAACTGCAGCCTTAGCCAAGGATGGCTTCAGTACAGTGAAAGCATGCTCATCGCACTCTTCCCAATGTCAAGGCCCATTTTTTTGCAGAAGGCCAGTCAGTGGATGCGCTGTCAGGGAGAAATGTGGGATGAAACTGCTGTAATAACTATCAAGGCCCAGGAAGGCCTGCAACTGTTTAACCGTGGTGGGTCTAGGGTAATCTAGCACCGCACGCACTTTCTCTTCATCTGGTCTACACTGCCCACGCGAGATGTGGCCGAACAACTTCAGCGAGGGATGGAAAACCTGTACTTTTTCTCGGTTAAATGTAAAGCCAGTCCTGTCCATGCGCCGCAGCACCTCCCTCAGATGCTCAAAGTGCTCTCAAGCATCTAAGAGTAGACGAGAACGTCATCCAGGAACGCAAAAAAAGTGATGATTGATTTGTTGTAGCACTCGGTCCATCAAAGTTGGGAATGTTGCCGACCCATCTTCCATCCTGAAGGGCATCTTGGTAAATTAAAATGTACCTTGATGGCAGATGAAGGCCGTTTTTTGCTATGTCGTAGTCAGAAACAGAAATTAAAAATATTTTTGAGAGATCACAGCTTGAAAACTACACTTCACGGCCAACCTGCGTTAGCAGGCAATCCTTTCGAGAAATCGGGTAGGCAGGTACCCTGGTATGTACATTCAGTGGCCGGCAGTCTACTTCCAGTCCGTAGCCTCCAGTCTTGTTAGCAACGAGCATAGGGGTGCTAGTCCAGCGGCTAGTGCTGTCCTAAAATGCCCTTCTCTAAGATAGTATATAAACAGATCTCAATTATTTTTTGCTTTTTTTACATTCACTGGATGCAGCCTGCAGCTCACAGATGCACTATACCCAGTGCCAATGCAGTGTTGAGCAATTCTTGCACATCGAGGGTTTGTAGTAAACAAATGGCAAAACTCATCGAGCACTTTATTGGCGCTTGGTAGCGGTTTAGGTCTCATGGCTAGGTGCTTGCCTTCGTCAGTCGGAATGGTGATCCCCGTGCCCGGAACAACAAGCACTTCTTCAAAGAGTATAGCATATAGTAAGCATATAGTAAGACTTGCAGCCTTTCTCTATTACTAGTGCTGTTGATGAAACCTTTCGCGTCTAGCGAACGGCACAGTATTGTGAGGGTCGGTTCCAAGAGTCCAGCCACACAGCGCTACATGGAGAAATGCCTGTCGCAGTCAAAACGTGTCTGCCAAGCACAATGTCCCGGCAAAGGTCTAGCACACACAGGAAGAGCTGGTTGCGGGTGCCTGACGACCATTTGTTTTTTAATTTTAAAGAAGCGGTGGATTACGACCAACCTGTTGCCAGACAGGGTGCTCGCGCTTGTGCCCTGAGTTTGGCACCCGTCCCTTATGTCACTCTTGTTGCTGGCGTTACAAGCAAGCTCACAATTGAGTCTGTCTCTTGCACGGCCTAGAATATAGTTTGCCCAATCAGCACTTCCAAGGGAGGCCCTTGTTTGCCGGCCTAGGCCTCTACCTGCGGCGCTGTCTCGTAGGTGCTCACCGGAGCAGCACCTACCGGCACCGTGTTCCGAGCACTGGGAGCGGAAATGTCCAATTCCACTGCATCGATAGCAGCGAGGCGGGCCGCTACGTCGACCCGCAGGTCAATCGCTGGCTAGTTGACCAACGCCTCCGCAGCGATGGCAGGCAAATCCTCTGGAGTTGAGCGGTTTGTATCCTTGTGGTTTTGACGGAGCTGGGGTCACTGCCCGGTAGCGAAAACAGGCAATATGTGCAGCTGGTATAAGGGGTCGGATGGCTGTATCGCCACGGGGTGTAACGGCCAGTTGGGTGCACCGACTGATACTGAAACAGCGCGGCCGCTGCCACCACCATGGCTATGGACGGCTTTCCAGGCAGGCGCGTCACGTTTTTAGTCAGCTGGAAGGCTAGGCCTCTGGCAACTCGCTCGGTCGGAGGCGGCGGTGGCCTGTATTTCAAACGCCAGCCTCCAATAACGTTCCATGAGGACGTCGGCAGCCTTTGCAAACTCCTGAAGTTTGCACCGAGGCATGGAGCTGTGGGTGCCTTTGCCGCAACACTAGTACGACCTTTTCTGACTCCAGAAAATCGCCACCAATCCTGTCATAATAGGCCGCAATCGGGGTAGATTATTTCTTTTATATTTTCTTCAGGGTGTTGCGTGCGGAACGCAAGTTCCAATTGAAGCGTCGTTTCGCGTCAGTGGAATAAAATTCTGCATTGAAGGGCGCGTAAATGCCTCCCAAAGTGCAAACGATCTCACGAAGCGCACAACTGAGCGCTGATCTCAAGTGCAGCAGGCATGATGTGCGTAAACCTTTTGTCAGCGGCGACACCGGCGACCAGGCAAAACGTCTCACGTAATTTCAAATACGTCTAGGGAGACTTAGTGTCAATGAACCCGTATATTTTGGAAGCTGATCTCAGGAATAGCGCGGAGCGCAGTCGACTGCTTGGTTGTCCACCATCGATCGCCGTCGCCACCATCAGTGAACTGCCGGCGCAACCTCTGCCGCCATTAGCGTTCGTTGTACCACGATCGCGACTTACTCGCGCTGTAGGGTGTAGCCGTTCGTTTGCCCCAGTAGATGATGCAGCAGCTTTTCGGGAACATTGAGACATTCCGTCCGTATCCATAATCATCCAGGAGGAGCCCAATCTGTCAGTTTAGACTACAGACTCACCGTTGTGCTCCTAACACACCTCTATCCAGACTCGCTCATTCCCGCGCAGTCCTCCCCGAGTCCGTTCTTTACCAGCCATCTGCTGCATCCGCGCTCATTCATTTCTAGGCAACTGCCCACTCGCCCTCCAAGATCCACACTCATACACTCGAACACAGCCATTTCGTCCTACCATCGTGGGATTGGTCCGCTCATGCCGGCACTCCTCTCTCACAATTCTATTGAGGGCACGATAATGTACACAAAATTGAACTCAACTGTCCTTGTTCACAAACAGAAGGGACGATGACCAGAAACTGAACGAATGGCATATTCTGCTGTGGACGAGCCTGTCCGCAAGATTCTCCTGGATAATCTTGCACTCGGTTGAAGACACACGATGTGGCGGCGTTGAATGATGCTGATCTGTCGGTGTGGATGCCATGCGTTGCTGCATCGGTTTGACCCAATACGGCAGAACACACGTAGAAAAAGCGGCGCGCTTGATCAATACAACAGGCAATGCTTGTGTTTGGTGTGACGGGAGGTCGCCGCTGATCCTATTGTGGAATGCTGCACTGACTAAAGCAGGGCATGAGCAGGAGTGACCTGAGGTGAAATGAGGATTACCGTCTGGGCGGAAGAAACTGAAGAAGAGAAGAGACGCGCAGCAGAAGAATGGGCTCCGATGTATTGTTGCAGGCGGTGAAAACCACTGGAGAATTGAATTAATGACACGATGATTATAATAGCCCTTAGTAGGAGATGGGAACCCCTTCATGGATCACTGCCTTGTCGTGGCGGAGGGGCTTGCGAAACTCGATGAAGTCGTGAGCTCTGCTGTGCAGGGCCACCCACGATAGACAGGTCACGGCAGAGAGTTCTGACAAAATGTGATTCACTTAAGAAGGTAATGGACACCCACTCCAGTATTTCCTGCCAAGAAAACCCTATGACCTGTCACAATAGCATTAATGATATGGCGACGGAAGATGAGCCCCCCAGGTTGGAAGGCGTCGCACATGTTACTGGGGATGAACAAAGGGCCATTCATAGTAGATCCAGGACGAATGAAGCGGCTGGGCTAAAGCCAAAAGGACGCTCAGTTGTGGATGTGTCGGGAAGCGACCGGAAAGTCCGATGTTGCAAGGAGATATATCACATAGCAACATGGAATCTGAGATCTATGACGCAAGGTAAACTGGATGTCGTCAAGCGAGAAATAGACAGATTGAACATTGATATCTTTGGTATCAGCGAGCTCAAGTAGACCAGAATGGGAGCATTTAATTCCGGCGACCATTATGCCTTTTATTGCGGGCACGAATCCAGGAGAAGGAATGGGGTCGCTCCAATAGTAAACAGAGGAAAGGACAGAGCAGTGCTGGGGTACAACCCCGAGTACGACCGAATGATTTCCCTTCGGATCCAAGGTCACCCTTTCAACATAACATCCAAGTCTATGCACCAACCACCACTGCTGAAGAAGCGGACGGTGAGAGATTTTAGGCGAACCTGCAATGACTTTTAGACCGCACTCCATCATCAGACTTGCTTTTTCTCATAGGAGGTTGGAATGCTAAGGTGGGGAGTGAAGAAATATCCGGAATTACAGGCAAGTTCGGTCTTGGTGAGCCAATTGAAGCTGGGCAGAGGCTAGTAGAGTTTTGTCAAGAAAACAACCTAACCATAGCGAATACTCATTTTCAAAGCGCAAGAGGCGTCTGTACACATCTATTTCACCGGACGGTCTGCACAGGAATCCGACTGATTATATTCTTTGCCGGCAGAGATGGAGAAACGCTATAAAAGCAGTAAAAAGAAGGTCTGGGGCCGATTTTGGCACCGATCATCAGCTTCTTGTTGCCAAATTTAAGCATCGATTGAGGAAAGTGCAGAAAACTAGAAGGCTTTTCAGGTATGATATGAATCCAATTCCATCAGAATAGGCTGTGGAAGTGAGGTATCGATTTCAAGAATTAGATCTAGGAGACAGAGAGCCTGAAGAGATGTGGACTGATATTCGTGATATAATACAAGTAGTTGTTATTAAGGTAGTTCCAAAGCAAAAGAAATGCAAAAAGCAAATTGGTTATCTGAAGAGGCTTTGCAAATAGCTGAGGAAAGGAGGATGGCAAAAGGTATGGGGGAAAGAGAAAGATACAAGGTTCTCAATGCGGATTTTCAGAAAATAGCAAGAGATAAGAACGTCTTCCTGAACATAGAGTGCCAAGCATTTGAGGAAAACAGCCAATTGAGAAACACAAGAGCTCTGTATAACACAATAAGAGATATCAAAGGAAGCTTCTGTGCTGAACTGGGCGTGATAAAGGACAAACGTGGCAGGAACCTCACTGAAGCCTCAGAGATAATGAAGAGTTGGCAGGAATACAAAGAAGAACTGTACAAAAAGGACCCGGATGTGCAAACCCAACATTAGATGGTTGTGATTACTGATCTCGAGCCGGGCATCCTGAAGAGTGAAGTTGAATGGGCCTTAGCCAGCCATGCTAAAACAAAGCTAGCCGAATTGATTGCATTGCAGCTAAGTTGCTTCAAAACCTTGACCATGACGACACTGTTAACGTTCTGTATACATAATGTCAGCAAATTTTGACAACCCTGCAGTGGCCACAGCAGTGGAGGAGGTCAGTTTACATCCCTATTCCAAAGAAAGGCAGTGGCAGAGATGGTTCCAACTACCGCACGATGGCGCTTATTTCGCATGCCAGCAAGGTGATGTTGATAATCCCCCAAGGTAGGCTGCAGCAGTAGGTGGATCGGGAGCTTCCGGACGTGTAAGCTGGTCTCGCAAGGACAGAGGAACTAGAGACCAGATTGCCAACCTTCGCTGGATCATGGAAAAATTAAGAGAGTTCCAGAAACCCATCTACTTCTGCTTTATTGATTAGGCGAAAGCGCAGTACTGCGTAGATTGCAGCAGATTTTGGCAAGCTCTCCAAGAGATGGGAGTTCCAATTCACCTCATCTGTCTCTTCAGGAACCTGTATGAAGGGCAAGAGGCCACAGTCAGAATTGGGCATGGTGTTACTGATTGGTTTCCGATTGAGAAAGGAGTGAGACAAGGCTGCATACTGTCGCCCTGCCTATTTACCCTATATGCAGAGTGCATCATTAGGAAAGCCGGTCTGGACAAGTCTTCAGCTGGAGTGAAGATTTCTGGGACGCGTAACAACAACCTTAGATATGCGGATGATACCACTTTAATGGCAGAAAGTGAAGTGGAACTCAAGAGGCTTCTGATGCGCGTACATGAAGAGAGTGAGAAGTCTGCGCTTGAACTGAACAATAAACAGACAAAGATCATGGTGTCTTGCCCTATCAAGTCCTGGAGCATCAAGGGAAAAAAGTGGAAGCAGAGACAGATTTTCTCTTCTTGGGCTCCATGACTACCCCGGAAGGAGACTGCAGCCATGAAATTAAGAGACGCCTGCTTCTGGGAAAGAGAGTCATGGCTAGCCTTGACCGCCTAGTAAAAAATCGAGCCATTACACTGCCAACCAAGATCCGTATAACTTGTGCTATGGTCTTTCGAGTTGTGATGTATGGATGCGATAATTGGACTGTGAGGTGGGCTGACCGCAGAAGAATTGACGCTTTTGAATTGTGGTGCTGGCGGAGACTCTTGAGAGTTCCTTGGACGGCCAGAGGATCAAATCAGTCGATATTGTCGACCATAAACCCTGACTGCTCATTGCAGGGTCAAACTCTAAAGTTAAAGCTCCGCTACTTTGGTCATCTGATGAGACGAGAGGAGTCGCTGGAGAAAGATTAGATGTTGGGAAAGATTGAGGGTCACCGGAGAAGGGGTAGGCAGTGAAGGCGATGGTTAGATGGCATCCTCGAGGCGCTGCAGTTCACGTTATTTGATGTTAGGAAGATAGTGAGCGATCGGATTCATGGCGTGATATGGTCCATAGGGTCACGAAGAGTCGAACTCGAGTGAACGACTGAACTGAACTGAGGAGACGGGGACATGATAAAATCTAGATGTCTGCATTATTCACGGCGTCAGAAGTCACAGAGAGAATATCTTCGCAGCCAGGATAGAGAATGTGTTCGGCTATCATAACCAAGCGGCAATTTGCAGCAGAGTTGCATTCGGTAACTAAAGAGTAGGAGGGAAGCACATAGTAACAGCTGATTTACACCGGAGGAAATCTGAGCCGACAATGAATTTGAAGTAGCATATTAGCACAGTTAAGCCGATGTAGTTTAAGGTGCCGCAAATGGTGATTCGGGCTGTAAATAGTACAGAATGGTTGATCGGCTCTTCATTGGCAGCACGCAATGGTAGCCCCCATGTAAGGAGTGCGCACGTTTCGTACTCGCAAAAACAATAAAAGCCCCATGACGAAACTTGTGGTGGCGGTATCATTCGAAGCTCTAAGGACATGACCTTCACAGACTATCGTCAACATGTTCCATGCGGGCTCAGGAGGAATTGTAGCAAGGGTAGGCGGTGCAGGGTTATCTCCGGAAACTGCGCAAAGCAGTTTTCCGTGCGGCGGCAGAGTTTTAAGAAGGCGGGCGCAGTAACATGAGGTCCGGCGAAAAGGCAATGAAGAAATGCGCAGGGATGGATATTCGTTAGTAAAGCGGCCAGGGGAAGTTGCCGGGGAAGAATGGCAATAGAGCTCATTGTCGTAGGAAGACTGTCGATGAGGACATTTGCACTCATCATCACGCCGGATGTACCCATAGCTGCACGCTTATCTCGCAGGCGATGGCTGCAGACACGCGAAACATGATTGCGGATGCCGCAGTATAAACTAACTAAATAGGGCAGGAGTTGGAGCCAGGCACCATACACCGGTGGTCTAGAGGAGAGGGCGGCGAGGCTGTGTTGCAAAGTCGCGGAATGGGAAGGAGGACAGGGAGCGGAGGTCGCAGCAACCTCGGCATACATGGGGACATAAGAAGGGGCTGATGGCCCTAGAGCAACGGGACGAGTGAAGAAAGCAATCTCGTTCTTTATGTCACGCAACGGAGTAGATGGAACATATGAATGAGAAAAAGCAGGGTAGGAAGCTTGTCGCTGTGTCGCTCCTCATGGATAATGCAGCGGATCGTGGCGCACAAATCGGCCACGGGAATTTGGCTTGGATCCCAGGTGTTGCTATGCAGCGACGACTGTAGGTCGTCAGATCACTGGCACTTCGTCAGTCTGAATGTAAGCAACCGTAGAGGGATTTCGGGCTGCTAGAGCTGCGAATGCAAATTAGGCAATACGCTTAACACTATCACGAACACGGCCTATGTCTACTTAGGACAGGTAGTAACCGCAGATCCGGACCATGAAAAGGAAATAACAAGAAGAATAAGATTGGGATGGAGCGCATTTGGTAAGCACTCGCAGATTATGACTAGCAGCTTACCGGTATCGCTCAAGAGGAAAGTATACAACAGTTGCATCTTGCCTGTACTCACCTATCGGGCTAAAGCGTGGAGGCTAACCAAGAGAGTTCTACTTAAGTTGAGAAACAACCCAGACGGCTATGGAACGAAAAATGGTAGGGGTAACATTAAGAGATAGAAAGCGTGCAGAGTGGGTCAGAGAAATAACTCAAGTTACCGACATTCTAGTAGAAATTAAGAAGAAGAAATGGACATGGGCAGGACATTTAGTGCGAAGAGAGGATAACCGATGGTCGCTGAGGGTAACAAACTGGATTCCAAGGGAAGGAAAGCGTAGCAGGGGGCGGCAGAAAGTTAGGTGGGCGGATGAGATTAAGAAGTTCGCAGGGGTCAAGTGGATGCAGCTTGCACAGAACCGGGTTAAGTGGAGAAATATGGGAGAGGCCTTCGCCCTGCAGTTGGTATAATCAGGCTGATGATGATGATGATGATGATGATGATGATGATGATGATGATGAACACGGCCACCTACAATCATTGCGTTGTGGACTTGCCGAGATAGGGCGAGGACGTCCTTGATAGAAGGTTGTGTCTCACCGGGAAACAGCTCTCAGGCGTCAAACGTCTTTTGGAATGCTGTCGGGCCAGCACCAACCATGCCAGAGATCTGTCGGATCTGTTAATCAAATGGGACCAGTCAGCAATGGCATCCTCATGCTTCAGAAACCATGTCTTCACCTCGTCGTTGAGGTAGAATGCGATGTTGGTGAGTTCAAAGAAGCGTCGTGGCGAATAAATGCGTTCACGCGATTACACTGTTGCAGCCAGTCGTCCATGTCCTGCCCTCTGAGGCTGGTGACAACACGACAGTCGCACTTACAAGAGAAGTAAGCGGGTCCGAAGGCTGAGGAACAGGGACGGAATGGGACGTTAGGTCATAGAGGTAGCATTGGCATCTGGAAAATGCACGTCGGTAGCGGCAGGCGCCGCAATGATAGTTACAGCAGGGTGAGGCGTATCGGCGTTGGTCATAACAGTTGATGTTCCGCGAACATACAACCGAAACGCAGCTGCAGTGAGTTCCGCGCAGAGGACGCTCGGATCAAGAAACATCTCATCCACTTCTGAGACAGTAGAAAGCACCGGCAGGTTCACTTTACTATAGCCAGAAAAGCCAATGTAGAAGCTATCAAACAGCATCAGTTCATCAACTCTTCCTCTTCTCCGCTGCAGCTGATCGGTGATTAAAAATATGTATTAATGAAGATGATGTCCACTCACAGTGCTTACAGTATATATATTAGAGTTCATATATTCCTTCAATGGTGCACATTAGCGTGCTATGTGCCGTCATATGTAACAATTTATTTTACTCTAGGTGTGATAATGCCATGAAGCGAGTAATAATTTTTTTGGCACTCTTGAGTCTAGTCTTCACCTCACTCCATATTATTTATGAACAGCTATCCGACATCAGCCTTCGGCTGTGGATACCCTAAATAATATACATTTGAAGACTGTAACAATCAATAAAGTGAATGAATGAATGAAGTCAGAAGACGAAGGTATGATTTTATGGGCCATAAACCCATAAGTCAGCTTTAAAATTTTAATTTCAGTACAGCTACATCATTGCGATAACAGGGTACGCATAACTTGTCAGGTGATACGACCCAGCAAAGATTATATGGGTGTTAGTGGAGGGCGTTTAGTGGAAGAAAGTACCTTTGCGCTATGAGGGTTTTAAGAGGGGAGTCCAAGACCCCTACTTCCTGAGTTAACAACGCTACTTTAATGATATGCAAGCATTTTCGGGGTTGTTTGTTAAATGCTGGGCTTTATCCACATCGTAAAATACTGAAAAAAGTGGTTGTTTGCGACTGTATTCTAGACGATATATGACAAATATTACAACCAATAATTGATGTATTAGTAATTTACAGATTTTTAGAAGCATAAAGTCGAATTAATACCTCCAAAAAACTACACTTTCAATAGTTCTCTACTGACCGAGATAATGGCGAGGCACTGCCGAGCAGGAACCAGTATAAAGCAAAAAGAAAGAGTGAAAAGTCTACAAATTCTGAAACTCGAATTGAAAACAACTTCTGCAGTGTTGTGCAACATTAGTTGCCTTAAGTAGACAGCGCGGCATCTGCGTTTGTTTATCATAAAATGCTTCAAGAAAAAGGCCAAAGTTGAAAAATGCGTCTGAGCCATCTCAGCAGGGACATATAAATATGCCGATGCTTTACTCTATGTCTCACCATTAGGGGAACCGTGGACTCACGCTTGGAGTGAACATGAGAGCGAAGAGAACATGCGTAGACACTTTCTGAGAAAACGTCGCCAAAAACAATGTTCCAAAACTAAACTAGAAGACATGGCTGCAATATTATGATAAAACCAAGCAGTATATCTGAAAGCATACCTGAACCATGGTATCTACTATATTTGTTCAAGTACAAGGGGGCTGAATCAGCGAGTAACTCATGTTGCTCCGGCCGAAGAATTGCATATTGTGGTTATCACCACTGCATTAGGTTTCAATTCTAGGAGAGTCCCTTCACAACTTTTTCCGCACCTAAAATATTTATTTGAACTCATACACTGTGCACTATGTCAATTATACGTGAACGCGGCATATATATGACTTTCTTAGTAAATACAAAAAGCGCACTACTAGAAAACCAATCCTTTTAGGACATAGAAGTGACATAATTATCCAGCATACAGAGCGAAGCGAATACGAAGCAGAGAGCGTTTGGGTGTGCAACTCTCTCAACAGGTTTGATACGTTTGATAGCAGTAGTTTGAAGTTATAGCTCATAACGGTGTGGAGACACAATAATGTTTATGCATTTTTCCATACGGAAGTGCTGTTTATGGCGTTCCGCAATTTTAAGGAGTCGTGCTTATGGCTTTCCTTGCTGTTATTGATATCAGCTGTCTTGTATTGACTTAGACACATGGAAGAATGTGTGAACCCACGCTGTTGCTTAGCATTCAAATAAAGATTTCGTGAGGTCTTTCTGATGCTTAGGTTAGCAGAACGTTGGGTGAATTTGTTGACATGCGTACTGAAACATTTGCGCGTAGAGATAACTACAACTGAGGAAAACATGGATGACCGCTAATTCAAAACTACAGTTTATTCATGACAAACGCTCCCAAAAATATTAAGAACTAACAAAAATAAAATAGTGATAACAAGAACATCACGTGTTAACCCGGATATCTTAGTGACTTGGCCCAAACCGAAATTCTCCTATTAAAGCAGAAAACGGAAGTCTGACCTAGGCACTTAGCCCCACTGATACGCATATAGAAGGCTTCCATAAAGGAATGACATTCTTACACAGGGACGAACGTGTGCGCGATATGATGGAAGTATTCCATGAACGTATGACTTGAGCTAAGTGAGTAAGTGAGAATTCTGTCTTGTTCTCTAATAGGTAATTTCTGTTCTTGGCCAACTAAGATAGCCTGGGTAACACATGATGTTCTAGTCAGAATTGTTTTTGTTGATTTTTGTATTTATTTGAGCATTTGTCCACTATGCTTTTTGGCGAAGGCTGTTTACTGTGACTTGAAAAGATTTTCATTCTTGATCTCACGGTTGGCAAGGGTTTGCAACCAGTTTGTTTCGCTAAGAAAATATATACATTAGATTTACAATAGATTTACATCCTAATAATGGCAACAAGAGTGCTCTCAGAACGTGTTTGGATTGCTCTTAAAATGAAGTTAGAGATTTTTTCTTATAGTGCAGCATTAGCGAGCACCGAGCCGTTACTTTCAACCACCAAAGAAGTATTCTCACCTATAAGGACATACACATCCATTTTCACCGGCGCCGAGCCTCCGCTCGAGATAAATTTTCCAAGCATATCCCAATAATGCCTATTAGAACGAAAAAAAAGAACAGGCATTACAAAGCAAGACATCGGCCTTCAGTGCTCGGTGCAGTGTGCCGCCCACGTGTATTGTTTACTTTGCTGTGAATTGGAAACAGCACTTGAGCGTAATGTCCCTTTGTATTTTCTGGTCTCCTCGCGATGCAGCGCTGACCTCAGCCCCTGGGTGAACTTCCGCAGTCACGCTCTCCCATCTTCTATCGTCTCCCCTATCTCCCATCTTCTATCGTCTGACCAGTACCAATTGTGACCGGACCTGATACAAACTACTGAATATTGTACCGTAATGTATATATCATATTTTTACGTATTATAACCTATCCTGTGTTTTATTCCTGTCGCTAACCTATTTGATTTCCTCTCCCGCTTCGACTGCCCCTGTATTTCCACCGCACCAATTCAGGTGCTTCTGATGCTATACTGCATATACCGGGGCCGAAAAGCATCTTTTCATTCCGCGTTTTTTTATTTTTAATAAATAAGTAGACACTGCTACTACTGTAACTCATATGATAACTGCTCTACCCCACCGTTTACAATGGTGGCGCCGAAACACAGAATCCGTGCTTCCATTGCACGTAGCAATGGAGGCAATGCATAGCGCGCATAGCGCATAGAGCAATGCATAGCGCGTTAAAATCATTGGGCAGGTATGTAGTGAACGTGGTGCCGTCCATAAGCATTTTTGTTGACTGAACTCTTTCTCAGTGTGCAGTTTACAAGAGAGTTCGTATTTTATTCAAGAAATGCGTTTCCATCGACCGTGAATTGCTTAAAAATTTGCGTTTTCTTTCTGGGTTTGAAAATGTCTGCCTCAAGAAGGGCACTGAACAAATTCGTTGTTGTATCGCATCGGCAAGAAAAAAAGCAACAATTAGCATGTAGCAGAATTCAAAAGCCCTCTCGAGCAAAGTCAGCAAACAGGACTGACACAACAGTGCCTCCGGAGGTATATCATTTTACAAGCTTCCATGTGCACGCCGTGTATGACCGGGCCGCTTACAAGTTGGTGATTACTGCCTTCGCTCGTGACAAAAAGTGGCAACTTATTGGCATTCTTCTGATGCTTACCTTGCTACTAACTCTTGCTTGCGCACGCCTTGTGTGACCTGGCCCTTTACAAGTTGGAATTTACTGTAGCCATTCGTGGCAGAAAGTGGCAACTTAATGGCATTCTCCTGATGCTTACGTTGCTACCAAATCTCACTTGTGCACGCCGAATGTGACCTAGCCTTTTACTAGTTGGAACTTCCACCATTCGTGGCAGAAAGTGGCAACTTATTGACACTCTCCTGATGGTTGCTTTGCTACGAAATCTTACTTGCGCACGCCATATGTGACCTTCCCCTTTACAAGTTGGCACTTACTGCCGCCATTCGTGACAGAAAGTGGCAGCTTATTGACACTCTCCTAAAGTTTGCCTTGTTACTAAACCTTGCTTGCAATAAGAAATTATTATTTACTTGCGTATTCGTAATTATACCTCACACTTTAACAAATTCGAAGTAGGGAACAGGCTGCTGTGAGAACGCCCTTAAGCGGTACTGTTTCCCTTCAAGTGATGACAGAGTGTTTCCGGTAAAAACGTCTCAGTAAAAAACGGCCTCAGAGTAAACGTACCATAAATATGGTCATTAAAAAGGTGGCCGCTGTCAAAAAGTTCTATTAGCAAAGTAGGAAAATGTCACCAAAAAGGCGCGATCAACGCCAAGCTTTCCCCTTGCCTGGTAGCGAGGGGTGAGTTGCTTTTATTGTTAAGGACGTTTAGTGACTTCACCTTATGTCTTATTTTCTGGCTGAGATTTAGGGGTCCTTAGGGTTGCACGTCTCAGTGGAACTCAGGATATGAAAAAGGCCGTAGGGAAGGGCTGAGGAAATTTTGACCACCTTGGATTTTTTTTATATCCACTGACATCAGAGAGCACACGGGCGCTTTGCTTCTTGCCTCCATCGGAAAACGGCCGCTGTGGCCGGCATTCTATCCACAAAAATGGCATAATAAAAAACTACAGCAGGAAAGAGGGTGAAACTGACTTATTACAACAAATACATGCTACGGACTACAGCGGCCGGGATTTTTTATGCTTTCAGCTTGAACCTTATTTGCATACTTGTTACCAGCTATTTGCTAGCTTTCCGCCTGCTGTAGTCTTTTATTGTGCGATATTTCGTAGGCTGCATTTCCAATTGGCGAGCGGCCGTATTGTATGCTACGGCGCTCACAACAGACCCCTTGAAAGTGGATAAACATTGAAAATAATGCGGAGCGTCAGTTGATGCAGATCCCGAAACAGAATTACACTTGTTCTCAAATTAGAGATCCAGTAAAAAGCACAACGTATTTTTATAGTCAGTTTCGAAAGAACTCTTTCATAGGACCATTCGTTGCTTAGAACCAATTGGCCGTTTGCTCAAAGATCTTTTCTTCTTATGGCGCTTTTTTCGGGGCCGTCTCTTCTGGGGACGTTCTTTCCAGTGGTCAATGTTTACCTACACACGTGGGCAGATTGATGACGAGAGAAAGTTGACACTCCCTTGAATCGCCACAAAAAGCCATCGAGCATATGAGAGAAAGTCAGTATGTTCTGATATTGACGCGTAGTGGTGACAAGGCCGATGACGCAAAGGAAGAGTCTGGGAGTGCACTGAATAAATTATTTATTGGGCTTACTAGCGCACGTAAAAGAAGTGAACAACTCGGCGGCAGCGATAGAAGCAATCGTGGTCAGAGGTCATCGATCTACGAATACCCGTTGCACGCGTCAGCAGTTGATTTAAAGGGTACGAAGAAAGATCGAGATAAAACACAAACCGATGACCAGCATACCATGAAATAATGTAGCAACGTAGACGCATGGCTGGGATCTCTGAGATAAACCTCGGCTCATCTTGCGCGACTAAGAAAATGGTGAAGCTGTCTCGTGACAAAAGAAATGAACAGACAAAGAATATATAATCGATTCGTGCGCTGGAATCGCAGTGGTAAGGACGCATGTCGACGGCTATAGAAACAGAAGAAATAAAGTTTTGAATAGTTCGCGGCAATGTTATGATTTTCGATGCTACATTGGAATAATAGGCGGCGCTTGTATTTTGAATTGCTCGATGTGTTACGTGTAAAACAATGACGCGGAACGCGCACGACGCCCGCGTGTGACCGGTATTTTATCGTCTGCTGCTTTTCGCGCTTTCTATGCTACCTACACTAACTGAGTGCCGTCACTCAAACTCGGATAAAACTCGGGCAAGCACAGAACTCGCTGCAATATGCGTAGAACATCAGGTTGTAACGCGACAGTGTTTGTGGCTCCCATTATTGTTTCCCTTTGTGGATCCTCGTTCTCATTTATGAGCGTTGCTAGTCGCCTGATCAATACCTTTTCATTTCCATTATTATATCATACCTACTGTGTAGCATACAGCGGCAAGCTGTTACCTAGTGTAAAAGTCGTTATTCCTGTATGCAAAGCCCGCTTGAACCTAGCCGTATAAACCTTCCTCCGTTGTTTATTTATATTAGGTCTTTTTATTTTCAGTACCACAATTTTCGGTGCATAAGTCGCAGATAATTTCTGAAAATTTCGTCTGTGCGAACTCTGGTATAACTTGCGCCTGGAATAATCCCGGTTGTGGCAGCCAGGCATGTTCCGCACCTAAAAATGTGCCTGTGCGTTGGCACATGTTAAGCGCATGTTAATATCCCCAGATTGTCGAAATAGTCTAAAACCGACCACGCCGACGACCTTCATAGCACATATGTCACTTCTGGAAGTTTAGCACGACAATTTACTAATATTACTCAGGACCTTATCCGGTCAGCGGCGCATGCATGCGCCCCAGGCGGGAAATGAATTGCCACAACTTCGCGCCATCTTCTGTTATACACACTAACTACATTTCGAAAGAACTCGAAAGTAACCTTGAATTGTTTTTCAAGAACAAAATGGAGCTCATACAGTTTTATAGACAGTTTATATCGGAAGAAGGAAAATGCGTTGTTGATAATAAATGTTAGATTGCCAATAAAAAAAATTCCGTCCGCCATGGCATCTTCATCGCCCGTATCGCTGTAGCGTTATTCTAGGGCACTATAGAGTTATGGTGACTGTAGTTGCGTGCTTCATGCGAACTTCACATCTGTCGCATTATGAATTACTTCTCGTTAATCATGGGCCGGCCCGCTGCTAGGCGAAAACGTTACAACGCAAAATTAAAATTGCGTGCAGTTGAATTTGTCGGAGAGAAGGGATACCGAACTGCAGGAACGCAATTTCTTGAGAGGAAAATCGCCCAAAACAGGGCAATGTCGCCGGTGTGCTTCGGTTGACGAAGTCGACCAAGAACGCCAGGCACTAGCCTTGTTGGCTTTGCATATTACCCGCTCTATGCTCCGGACTCTCCTTCTCCTGCCAAATTTTC